>ML829905.1:43604-66083 GCA_009831015.1 Picea engelmannii | reverse complement strand
AAAGTCATATTTATATTACTATATATCAGATAAAATTTCCATCATCTGTTGAATTTTCAATAAGCTAGGTTAAGCATGTAGTTCATTTCAATTTTGCATTTTCCTTAATCATAAACAAGAATGTTGCAACAACCAAGATCACAAGAAGAAACACCATGCACAATAACACAAGAAGTATCCCGGGAAACCCTTCTCAACAAGGGAAGAAAACCCAGCAAAATCTTTTTCTATATTATTCAAGAGAAAGACCTTTTACCACCAAGAATGACTTAGCACACAAGAGGGTGTTGAAGCCCTAGAATACTAGCGACCAAGAGAGGTGTGCACCTTTTCCCAAATAGATGTATTTGTTGTAATTTCCAAACACAAAAGGAAGATATGATTCTACAATGGAGAATCATCCCTTACTTATATTAGACTTGACCAATCAACAAAGGTGTCTATTGGCTCAATAGGGCTGACCTCTCTAAGTCAAATATATTATTATTATTATTATTATTATTATTATTAACAATATTAATTATCTTGTTTATTATAGGCAATATTAAGATAGGGCTGACTTGTACCCTTTACATAATAATTAGGGTTATAGGTAGGTTTGACTCTTGAACAATATATAGCAAAGGATCTGATACACCCACTGGCGTTCCTCCACTAGGGGCACATCCATAGGGATGGCATAGCTCTAATTCACTACATTACATAGAAGAACCAGGTCTTCACATGTTCACTAGTGCTCATCTACAAGAACATCCACTCTACAGATTTGTTTTCCCACTGCCACTGACAGGAGAATCGTCTAGAGTCTTCTTGTCAACTTTGTTGCTCAGAGGAGGCTAATACATCATATTCATTTTTGTTCTCATGATGATGCACCCAGCACTTTGAGATTTCACATGTTCACCATGTGATCATCCACAGGCATGTCCTAACTCAACGGATCACTTTTCCGTTGGATAATCATCTGGAGTTCTTCTCAACTCTATGAATGGAGGAGGTCATCTCTACGTTCCCATCTCTGTCTCAAGCAGGAACCATGTACCCTTCTTAGGGTCTTTCTCTCAGGTTTGTAAGTTGAGTAAAAGACTTCACATAGCTGCAATGATCCACACCTCATAGGTTTGTAAGTTGGAGAATGTCTCACATAGTTGCATTCATCAACACTCCCTCTCAACTAAGGAGGAATTTTCCATCAGGCCAACTTTCTCATGGAAATACTCGAACTTTGTCTTGGCAAGTGGTTTGGTGAAGATATATGCAATTTGTTCATGAGTAGTGTTAGTCCCTAAAGTTGCACTTGACTGTGAGAGGGAAAGCTAGGGCATAATTCGTTTATTGCAAAGTATTTTTAATGTTTTATGATTTGGTTTTTGAAGAGTGATTGAAAACTGGGTCAAGATTACGACATGACATGAAAATCAAGATAAAAATATAGCATATCCCACTGACTGAATAATAGGTAGATACATAGATGGATTAAACCAATTTAAGAAAAAAGGAAAGTGAAGTATTCAATTTGTCAACTTCACAAGAGTTTTCGTCTCAATATATTATAAAGAAACAAGGGTATCAGCTTGACCTCATTACTTGAAAATTATCTCTACAGCAAAATCTTCACTGTATAAATTAACATTCAAGAATCAAAGAGAATTGCAGTATGAATAATAAATTCAAGCATGAAGAATGAAATAACAGAGTAGAAAAAAGAAGGTCTAACCATCCATATGCCTTTTCTATTGAGTGTCAATTGAACATAAATGTCTTCTACAATAAGCTCCACAAAAAGTTTCTCCGGATCTCCAATTTTTCAACCCCCACATGGTCTCTCTTCTGTCTATTTAAACTATCTATAAAAACTTCCAGATCCTATTATCTAGAATAGCCTTTAATGACTAGAATAAAAAAGTATCCAAATCCTAAAGTAATTCACTCAAAATGAGCTTCTACCCCCCAAAATAGTCCACATCTCAACAGCTTGATATAACAAATATTGTCAGCATTGCATTTGACTCTACAAAATCGGTATTTTTTTTAACTCTGTAAAACAGATCGAAGTCTTAGCATTTCCCTGATCAAAACGAATAATCTTTTTCCATATCTCATGGAGAACATTTAAACAAAATTGTAACAAATCTTCATGTTACCTTTAGGATAAAATCGCAGCAGTAGCTTTGGCGTTTTTCTGCTTGATCTTTGTGGTTAGCACAACATTGTGCCAGTAGATTCTGAAATTAATTTCTCTGAGTTCCTTAAGCAATGCCATTTTCTCTTTCTTCTTCTTTTTAAGACTTCGAATACTTTCTTGCTGGCGAGCATTCCACTGTTCTATCTGCGCATTTTCCTTCTTTAATTGTTTTATTGTTTTCTGAAATTCCTTAATCTTTTCCTTATCAGTTCTTATCTCAACCCTGAATCCTGAGCATTCTTCAGAAGGTGAAGTTTCATTCAGATTTAAGGCAACACTAGGTTCCTTGGCTTTAACTTGGTGTTTTGAGATTAATTCTGAACTATGTTCTTCCTCGGAACTTGATTAATCTAAAGCTCCAAGTACATCTGGTAAGTAATCTGAGCATTCCAAGTAATCCAGTTTTTCTTCAGGGAATTCATTGATGCCTTTAGCAATCTCCTAAGCTTTTGCTGATCTAGTTGAAGCTCTCGTTACAGGGCCTGTAGGTGGTGTAAGTATTCCCTTTCCTTTGCTGACAGATTTCTTGGGTAATGGGGTCTTTTTTGCTCTTTTCCTAGTACTTGTTTCAACATCCTCATAATCATCTTCTATGATTATGGTGTTTTCTTCTTTGATTGACGGATTGAACATTGCCTTTGACTTTAGCCTATTATTATTAGTAACCCTGGTCAAATTTCTCTGAGGTTTCTATGATACACACACACCTTTATCCTTTTTTCCTTTGATTGCAACGCTCCTTTTGTTGGTCGATGGCATTTCAGACTTGACTGTAGTTTGAGCAACGAGATCATTATCTGACTCTGTCTCCCCTTTAACATCTTCCTCAGGAAGCATTTCAATTTCGGGCTCCCATCTAGGTATCTTACTTCTTCTCTTCTTAGTTACCTTGATATTAGAAGACTCATCTTTCACAGGGTTTTCATCAGAAATATCTCGACTCTGTTTGATGGTTTTCCTTCCTCTGCCCTTTTTCTACTTATTGGATTGAGTGATAGGTTTTAAGGATTGCGTGAGCCAGTTCCAAGGCTTATGTAATTTTTTCAGAGTAGACATGACTAGGGTTTTAATCAGGACTTGATGGAACAAACTTCCTTTAGCATTAGTGGAAATTGACTGCACTTTCTTGGACATTTTTGTCAAACTTTTAAGCAGAAAATAAGGAAGATTTAAAGGGTAACCACCATTTAGATGCATCAGTATTATATTATGGTAGATGTAGACCAATGAAAACCTTCCTTCGCATGTGATGTACCTGTGAATCACCACCAGAGCAGTGTACCATTCGGGTCGAACCCAGCTGCGAGGTATTCCCCTTCTCCAATCTAGATTCTGCTTATCTGGAAGGAGGAATTGATTGACAAATTCAGTAACCATGTGCTCCTTCTTCCACCATCTTTCCCCTCCAACCACGAGCCTACAAGCCTTTTCTATAGTCTGCTCTGTCACTAGCATCAACATCTTACCGAGTTCGACCTCATGACCATCGAAGTTCAAAGCGAATTCCATGGAAACCTGCTCATCATAACCCTGAAATGTGGTGACAAACTCAAACCAACCGACGTCCCTGAATCTTTGGGCCATCTAAGGATAGGCTTCAAGAAGTTCGGCACCTTCTGGTTCTATTCTGGCAACTTTTCCACTCCTCTTTAGCGCCATTAAACTCAATTCTGCAACCGTCGTCCTCAGGTTCCAAATTCACCACCTGCAATTGTTAGTGTATTCTGTTGTTTTGAATGGATACCTACATTTGTCCCTGCAAGCCTGAATTAAGCCAACTCGAATAGGTAACATATAATGATCACTAAGCAATAGGTGATTTTGAAATGGGCCCTGCATGCATGCATAGCAATTATATTCTGAAACTGTTGTATTCGGAAATGATAGCCAAGCTTTCATGGGAACACATGAACTCTCAATTCATGAATCGTGTCATCATAACTAAATCGGGATGGTAGGTCCAAGTTATGGCATGATTATTTGGTGCTATGGGAATAGGCTTATTCCCGTAGCGCGTTTGACAACTTGAAATTTTGAAATTCAAATGGCATAAAAGGAGACACCTCGATTTTAAACAATGTCTTTTCAAAATCAAACTTAAATAAATCATCAAAGACTATAATGCAAACCACGAAATACCAAAATCTAAAAATGGAAAACAACTAAAAATGAAAAATGAGAAATGGGTAAGGAGGGTTTAGGACCAGGGTTTCTCACTAAACCAAGACAAAATTAGAGACTAACATTGGCTCCTTCTGAGGATGGAGTTTTGATACGAAACTCCAAGAACTGCAGACCATTGCCTTTCCTTTATCTCTGATTCATTGATTTCCCTGCGACTATCTATCTTTTATTCTCAGCATAACTGTAAAAACAAGTCCATTGAGTATATGGAGTCTTTATTGAAAGGAAACCTACTATACTAACTCTAACCTAATGATCCTTTAGATGAAATAATGCTTCAAGAACCTCCCATTCACTGGGCCCCCAAAAATTTCAGTGTTTTCTAAATTATGTAGGAGAAAAGTGTTATTGTTCATTACCTTGGTTATCCTGAAAGGACCATACCATAGATTATCGAACTTTCCATGTTTTGCTTTATCTTCTCTCATGGCGTCCCATCTCAACACTAAATCCCCTTCATTGAAAACATCTTTCTTAGTTCCTTTATCAAATGTAGCCTTGATTTTGTTCTGATGAGCAGCAACTTTTTGGTTAATTCTCTAGCCTGCTAAACTTCAATGAGATGAAAAATTCTTCTTTGGACGTCATTGGGTTTTTCCTGTTCTTCTTGCAGAAACTTCAAGACTGGCAGGCCCAATTGAGTTGGAAGGATAACTTTTGTTCCATATACCATCCGGAAGGGAGATGTCCCAATAGATTTCTTGTTGTTGATGCGATCAACCCATAGAGCAAACTTTAACTTGGAATACCATGCTTTTTTATTTTCTACCAGCGACTTTTTGATAATCCTTACCAGTGTCTTATTGGAAGATTCAGCCAATCCGTTCCCCTGGGGGTAGTAGGGAGTAGAATGAACCAATTTGATATTGTATTTATTGCAGAATTCAAGCATGGAATTCAACTTAAAATCCTGTGCATTATTAGTGACCAGTTTTTTAGGACAGCCAAACCTGGAAAAAATATATCCCTCTAGAAATTCCATGATTACCTTGTCTATAGTATTCCGAGTCGGAATTGCTTCTATCCACTTTGTAAAATAATCGGTGGCCGTAAGAATCCATATATGTTGTCCTGATGAGGTGGGATTAATCTCTCCAATGAAATCTAATCCCCACTATTGGAACGATCCGTGGACAATGATTGGCTTCAGAGGCAGAGATATAAGTTTATTCTTCCCTTGCAAATTTCTGACAAGGTTCACATGCCCTGACCTGAGCAAAAATATATGAGAATAGAACTGGCCAGTAATAGCCTGCTCTAAGAATTTTGAAGGCAGTAGCCTTCCAATGATGATGACCTCCGCAGACACCATGATGCAGATCTTGAAAGATTTGTTTATCCACCTTTTCATCCACATATCTCAACAGAAAACCGTTGGGATCTTTCCAAAACAGGATCTGATCAACAATACAATATTTTACAGCTCTCAACTTTAATGATCTGTATTTTCATTTATCCAACTCTGGGGGAGATTGAAAATTCAACAGAAAAAATACGATGTCTTTGTACCATTCTAAAGAAACATACTTGTTGTTTATTTGTAAATCAATTTCTTCAATCTGGACAGAAGAGTCATGTGTTATGTCTAAAAGATGGTATAATCCAATTGCTTTGCAATTGGATTCTGTCATTAATTTGGCGAGGCCTTGTCCCTTTATCAGCTGGGTAGGCTTTATGGTGAGATCATATTCCAAGATTTTAGTTATCCATTTCCCTCGCTTACCTTCACAATCAAGCTGAACCAATATTTCTTTGATTGCACTGCTTGGGACATAAGCAGTAATTTTTTATTGAAGAATATACACTCTGAAAGATTTTGAGGCCTTCATTAAGGCATAGGCCTATTTTTCTATTAGATCATACTTCAATTCAGAATCCCTGAGGGTTTTTCTAAATAAGGAGATAGGATATTCATGACCTTGCTCATTTCTTTGCAGAAGAACAGTGGCTATGGTATTTTTTGATGCAAATGAAAAAATCATGAACTCTTTAGAAAAATCTGGGCTAATTAGAATAGGTTCCTAAACAATAGCCTGTTTGATCTTTTCGAAGGATTCTCTTGCCTCCGGTATCCACTTAATTTATGCATCCTTTTTCAACATGTCAGTGATGTTTTTGACAATCTCTATAAAGTTAGGTATAAAGCTCCTTAAAAAATTAATCTTACCAATGAAGGACTGAATTGACTTTTTATTTCTCGGAATGTCGATTAGATGAATAACCTTTACTCTTTCTGGATCTATTTTAATTCTTCCAAGAGAAATGATGTGTCCAAGAATCTTACCTTCCTCCATGGCAAAATGTGATTTTTTGGGATTAAGTGATATGTCGTACTTCCTGCATTTCTCAAAGGTCTTCTTCAAGAACTGTAAATGTTCTTCATCTAACGCTGAAAATGCAGTGATGCCATCAAGGTAAATAACCACAAACCTGTCTTTCTTGCCAATGAAAGCGATGTCCATAGCCCTTTGAAATGTAGCTCCAGCATTCATCAACCCAAAAGGCATCTTTTCGTACATAAAGGTGCCCCGGGGAGTGGTAAAAGCTGTTTTCTTTTTGTCTTCTTCCATTACTGATATTTGATTGTACCCTGAATATCCATCAAGCATAGGAATTCCCTTTGCGCCGACAACCTTTTGTAAGATATAATCCATTTTTGGTAATGGATAATTGTCTTTCAGAGAACACCTGTTTAGATTCTGGAAGTCTACACAGAGCCTTATATCTCCATTCTTTTTCCTGACGGGCACAAGGTTTGCTACCCATTCTGAGTATCTCAGTGGCACTATGATTTTTTCTTCTAGTAGCCTCTTCAACTCCTTTTCTATTATTGGTAACAGTAAAGGATTGAATTGCCTAAATTTTTGTTTTATGGGTTTTGATCTAGGTTTTAGAGGGATTTTATGCTGAATAATTTCTGTATCAAACACTTTCAGATCTTCATAAGACTAGGCAAATATACCTTAATATTGTTTCATTAATTCAATATATGCTTCCTTCTGTTTTTTGAGAGTTTCCTGGATACTTTTACCAACCTGGGATTTGCATCCGAACTAATGTCACAGTCTTCCACATCTGTTTCTTCTGTTTGGATAACAGCCTTCCTAGAGACATCATTATGATCGAAGAGCCTTTCTAATGGAACCAAACCCTTAGGCAAGTGGTTTGTCTTCAATTCGATGATCTTGTGACCAACAATAGTATCTTGAAGAACTTCTGCAGTGTGTATTTCTGCTTCTGCATCTTCGTCATCTTGATCAATTGAAATATTAGAAAACTCTTGAATGGTTTTCAAAAATCTCTGAATTTCCTCATCATCTTTAAAAACCTGTCAATGTTTTATATTATCTGGAATTGAGGGTCTGTGTTTGACTTCAATTTGAAACTTCAGATTAGGAAACATCGGAGTTTTAAAGTTGCTTGTTGCAAATGCCAAAGAGTTAGCCTGTTGATTTAAATCCCTGTGAACAAAAGTAATATTGAATGCCAAGAAGAAATTATCCACATAATCCCGCACCTCATTTCTGTATTGTTTCAATCTTTGTTGTTTGGTTTGATATATGTTTTTAACCCGATGAACAATAAGTTCAGAGTCTCCAAAAACAGACAACTTATTTTTTCCCATGTTTCTTGCGGCTTTCAAACCTAACAGCAAAGCTTCATACTCATTGATGTTATTAGTGGTGTCAAATTCAAGTTTATATGACATTGGAATAACCTCCCTGGTAGGGGAAATAAAGACAATACCAGCTCCGGAACCTTCTTTAGAACAAGCCCCATCAAAATACATTTTCCAAACAAAATGGTCTTCACTATCTCCTACTGCAGTTATTGATTTTCTGACTGATACTTCTGCCATTTCCTCATCCATATGAACAATAGAAGAACCCAAATAATCTTCTACAGCATATATAGGATGATTAGTGGGATTATCGTGATTACTTACCAAATAAGCCAGTCTGATTTCTCTATATAATCTCTATTGTTCGCCACCAAAAACAGGTGTGGTTGCATAGCTTAGGTCCATCTGTAGAGTGCCACCTACCTTTTTAGCCCAAGATCTTGAAAGAAGCATCCCAAATTTTGGTGGTATGTCATCCACGATAACATCTAATACCACACTCTTCATAGGTAATTGGGAAAGAGTTACTACCACATCTTTCATAAGCCCAAGACATATGACTTTCTTGGAATCAAAAGAATATAGATCATGATATGGTCTAGTAATGTCCAACCCTAATTCTTCCATCACCACCTTAGGCATGACATTATGCGAAGCAGCAGAATCCATTAAGCAATTATGCAATATCTTGTCATGGATATTTAGTGAAATGTAAAATGGTGGAGAGGCATCAATTTTGTCTTCAATGTGAGGTCCAATAGTAATGGCAGGGTTTTCATCTTCAAGGTTGACTGTATTTGAGAAGGTGACATGAGTTGGAGCTTCTAGAGCCTTAAGGACAGTTTTTCTGAATGGTTATGTTTTCAAGAGTTCTAATAATGGTACTGGAATCTTGATTTTGTTGATTTCATGTTCTAAATTGAAAACAAGAACATTTTTATCTGGTTCCCTTATGACAGCAGTGCTATCGTTGACAGGTTGCTTCAATGAATGATCAGCTTGGACATTGGGAACACCTTTGATTGCCCCTGTCTTAACTGGAGTACTGGATTTCTTTGTAGAAATAGGTATATCTGCTTTAGGTGCCTAGGAACCAAATCTGAGATTATATCTGCTTTAGGTGCCTGGGAACCAAATCAAAGTATCTTCATATTCTTGTTGTGTCACATGTAGAGGAGATGATTTGGAATCATTCAAATGAACTGCAAGGTCTTCTTCTGTACCATCATTATCTTCCTCCTCATCTACTGAATTATTCTGAAAAGGAGGTAACACCTTTTGGTCATCTTGATTTTTTCTTTCTCTTGGTAAAATTTGAGGTACATTGTTTGGTCTCCTAAACTTATTTGGATTTTTGTAACCGCCCTCCTATGCAAGTCTATTGGGTTGTTTTTGTTCCATCTTCAACCTTGCCATCTCAGATGTCAAAGTTTTCAACATCTTAGTCATTTCATCCATTTTAATATCGGATGTTGAATTAGAAGATGATGGCAACTCTTCCTTTTGCTTTTTTCTATCTCTGTCACTTCTGGACTTCAATTTGTCTGCTGCTAATATGTTTGATTCTACCTCAATAGCTACATCTTACATTAGACTGAGGGTAGTATCTCTTCTTTCCCTAAGCAACAAGGAAAATTCGGCATCAAATGCATTGGCAAAAGTGATTTTAGTTGATGTCTCTGAAGGTTTTATCTCCTCTGGAATTTTACCATACATCAGGTTGAACTTTTTGGTAAAATCATGTATTGATTCACCTTGTTTCGTCCTTAAAGCACCAAATTCAGTAATGTAGTATTGAAAGTCTTTTTTGTCTGCCCATTGATTGAGAAAGGCCTCATCTAAAGCTACAATATCATCTATTGAATTAGCAGGCAAACTCCTGAACCACTTTCTTGCTTCCCCATTTAAACTCTGTACGAATAATCTCATCCACACATCAACATGCTCTACATTGAAATTGTCTGCAAAACTGTAAAAAAAACTCAAATGCTCTTCAGTAGTAACTGATCCATCTCCATTAAATCTGGGAAAATATCTCATATAATCATTTGGTGGAAAAGCATACATGACTTGTGGAAGTACCAGGGGAGCATACCTAGCTACAACTATTTGGTCCATTCTATCTACAACCATATTAGTTGTGTTCAGAGCTTTGGGAGTGAGAAAGATTGGTGATGCTGCAGGTGAAAAAATCCCTTGTATATTACAACTCTTATGTGTTGTCCCTGAACCTTGTTTTTTAGCAGCAGATGGAGATTTCTTTTCTGGACTATGATCAGCTAATGGACTGAGAAACAAAGGATTATCAAAATAACAATAATGTGATCCAAAATCCTCAGATGAGAAAGATTCACAAGATGACGAAGAAGTCTTTGTTTCAGTCTTAACACCTGTGCTGGGAAACTTCAAATTTCTAGTTTCAAGTAACAAGTCTGGATATTCCTGTTTAATGAGTTCAATAAGTAGCTTCTTTTGTTTTGGATTTAATTCTAAAATGTTTGTAGGGAATGAAACTATATCTGACTCATCGACACACTTAATTTCACTTTCGGGTTTTAAATATTCATTTGCTTGGGTTTTGATGGTTTCAGAAGACTCTGCCTGAGAATTTTCTGAAGATAATGTCCCTTTTGAAAGTGAAGACTAACCATGAAGAACTTTATGTTTTCTTAGTATTTTTTCAGGATCTGGCACTGCTGCTACAGGCTCGGGATCTGGATTTTTTCTTGTTACTGGTCTCTTATTTGATGGTGGAAGATTTTGAGGAATTTTAGGTCCTTGTTACTGGTCTTGGCAAGTGGTTTGATGAAGATATCTGCAATTGGTTCATGAGTAGTGTTAGTCCCTAAAGTTGCACTTGACTGTGAGAGGGAAATCTAGGGCATCATTTGTTTATTGCAAAGTATTTTTAATGTTTTATGATTTGGTTTTTGTAGAGTGGTTGAAAAATGGGTCAAGATTACAACATGACATGAAAATCAAGAAAAAAACATAGCATATCCCACTAACTGAATAATAGGTAGATACATAGATGGATTAAACCAATTTAACAAACAAGGAAAGTGAAGTATTCAATTTGTCAACTTCACAAGAGTTTTATTCTCAATATATTATAAAGAAACAAGGGTATCAGCTTGACCTCATTACTTGAAAATTATCTCTACAGCAAAATCTTCACTGTATAAATTAACATTCAAAAATCAAAGAGCATTGCAATCTGAATAATAAATTCAAGCATGAAGAATGAAATAACAGAGTAGAAAAAATAAGGTCTAACCATCCATATGCCTTTGCTATTGAGTGTCAATTGAACATAAATGTCTTTTACAATAAGCTCCACAAAAAGTTTCTCTGGATCTCCAATTTTTTGACCCCCACATGGTCTCTCTTCTGTCTATTTAAACTATCTATAAAACCTTCCAGATCCTATTATCTAGAACAACCTTTAATGACTAGAATAAAAAAGTATCCAACTCCTAAAGTAATTCACTCAAAATGAGCTTCTACCCCCCAAAATAGTCCATAGATCAACAACTTGATATAACAAATATTGTCAACATTACATTTGACTCTACAAAATAGGAATTTTGTTTGACTCTGTAAAACAGATCGAAGTCTTAGCATTTCCTTGATCAAAACGAATAATCTTTTGCCATATCTCCTGGAGAACATTTAAACAAAATTGTAACAAATCTTCATGTTACCTTTAGGATAAAATTGCAGTAGTGGCTTTAGCGTTTTTCTTCTTGAGCTTTGTGGTTAGCACAACATTGTGCCAGTAGAGTCTGAAATTAATTTCCCGGAGTTCCTTAAGCAATGCCCTTTGCTCTTTCTTCTTCTTTTTAAGACTTTGAATCCTTTCTTTCTGGCAAGCATTCCACTGTTCTATTTGTGCATTTTCCTTCTTTAATTGTTTTATTGTTTTCAAAATTCCTTAATCTTTTCCTTATCAGTTCTTATCTCAACCCTGAATCCTGAGCATTCTTCAGAAGGTGCAGTTTCATTCAAATTTAAGGCAACACTAGGTTCCTTAGCTTTAACCTGGTATTTTGAGATTAATTCTGAGCTATGTCCTTCCTCGGAACTTAATGAATCTAAAGCTCCAAGTACATCTAGTAAGTAATCTGAGTCTTCCAAGTAATCCTATTTTTCTTCAGGGAATTCACTGATGCCTTTAGCCATCTCTTTAGCTTTTGCTAATCTAGTTGAAGCTCTCGTTACAGGGCCTGTAGGTGGTGTAAGTATTCCCTTTCTTTTGCTGACAGATTTCTTGGGTAATGGGGTCTTTTTTGCTCTTTTCCTGGTACTTGTTTCAACATCCTCAGAATCATCTTCTATGATTATGGTGTTTTCTTCTTTGATTGATGGATTGAACATTGCCTTTGACTTCAGCCTATACTTATTAGTAACCCTAGTCGAATTTCTCCGAGGTTTCTGTCATACACACACACCTTTATCCTTTTTTCCTTTGATTGCAATGCTACTTTTGTTGGTCGATGGCATTTCAGACTTGACTGTAGTTTGAGCAACGAGATCATTATCTGACTCTGTCTCCCCTTTAACATCTTCCTCAGGAAGCATTTCAATTTCGGGCTCCCATCTAGGTCTCCCACTTCTGCTCTTCTTAGTTACCTTGATATTAGAAGACTCATCTTTCACAGGGTTTTCATCAGAAATATCTCAACTCTGTTTGATGGTTTTCCTTCCTCTGCCCTTTTTATGCTTATTGGATTGAGTGATAGGTTTTAAGGATTGCGTGATCTAGTTCCAGGGATTCTGTAATTCGTTCAGAGAAGACATGACTAGTGTTTTAATCAGGACTTGATGGAACAAACTTCCTTTAGCATTAGTGGAAATTGACTACACTTTCTTGAACATTTTTGTCAAACTTTTAAGAAAAAAATAAGGAAGATTTAAAGGGTAATCATCGTTTAGATGCATCAGTATTCTGATATGGTAGATGTAGACCAATGAAAACCTTCATTCGCAGGTGATATACCTGTGAATCACCACCAGAGTAGTCTTCCATTCGGGTCGAACCCAGCTGTGAGGTATTCCCCTTCTCCAATCTAGATTCTGCTTATCTGGAAGGAGGAATTGATTGACAAATTCAATAACCGCGTGCTCCTTCTTCCACCATATTTCCCCTCCAATCACGAGCCCGCAAGCCTTTTCTATAGTCTTCTCTGTCACTAGCATCACCATCTTACTGATTTTGACCTCGTGACCATCGAAGTTCAGAGCGAATTCCATGGAAACCTGCTCATCATAACCCTGAAATGTGGTAAGAAACTCAAACCACCTGGCATCCCTAAATCTTTGGGCCATATGAGGATAGGCTTCAAGAAGTTCGACACCTTCTAGTTCTATTCTGGCAACTTGTCCGCTCCTCTTTGGCGCCATTAAACTCAATTCTGCAACCGTCGTCCTTGGGTTCCAAATTCACCACCTGCAATTGTTAGTGTATTCTGTTGCTTTGAATGGATACCTACATTTCTCCCTGCAAGCCTGAATTAAGCCAACTCGAACAGGCAACATATAATGATCATCAAGCAACAGTTGATTTTGAAATGAGCCCTACGCGCGTGCATAGCAATTATATTCTGAAACTGTTGGATTTGGAAATGATTGCCAAGCTTTCATGGGAGCACACAAACTCTAAATTCATGAATCGTGTCATCATAACTAAATCGGGATGGCAGGCACAAATTATGGCATGATTATTTGGCGCTACGGGAATAGGCTTATTCCCGTAGCGCGTTTGACAACTTGAAATTTTGAAATTCAAACGGCATAAAAGGAGACACCTCAATTTTAAAAAATGTCTTTTCAAAATCAAACTTAAATAAATCATCAAAGACTATAATGCAAACCACGAAATACCAAAATCTAAAAATGGAAAACAACTGAAAACGAAAAATGAGAAATGGGTAAGGAGGGCTTAGGACAAGGGTTTCTCACTAAACCAAGACAAAATTAGAGACTAACAAGTAGAAAGATACTATACATGTATTGTCTTCCTCTGCACCATGTCTCTGATATAGTGATACTTGATTTCAATGTGTTTCGATTTCTCATGGAATACAGGGCTCTCGGAGAGCTTTACACAACTCTGGTTGTCATAATAAATAGTTGTTGGATCCATCTCATGATCAAACAAGTCTGTCAAAAGTTTGTGAAGCCATACAACTTCACGAACTGCCATGCTTAGTGCAATGCATTCTTCCTCTGTTGTACTCAAAGCCACGGAGCTTTGTTTTCTGCTGCACCAGGAAACCATGGATGATCCTAGGGTGAAGCAGCTACCTGAGGTGCTCTTTCTGTCTACTGCACTTCCTTCCCAATCTACATCGACATATCCTTCCAGACTTAGGTCCACATTGGTTGCATACCTTAATCCATAACCAATTGTACCTTGTAAGTATCTCAATACGTTTTTTGCAGTAATCCAGTGTGTCTGTTTTGGTTGGCTCATAAACTGGATAAGAACATTTAATGCATAGAAAATGTCTCATCTGGTGTTAACCAGATACATCAAATATCCAATAAGTTGTCGATATAAATGTGGATCTACGTCTCATGAATCAGTGTCATTCATCTTCTTTAAGTCGATTACCATTGGAGTAGGCATGGATTTACAATTTGTCATTTTGAATCCTTTCAATATCTCCAAAGTATATTTTCCTTGACTTAGGAAAATCTCATCTAATCTCTGCCATACTTATAGTCCCAAGAAATAATGCATTTGACCCAAATCCTTCATTTCAAATTTGGTAGTTAATGCCTGCTTGCATTCAGTAATGAGTCTCTCTCAACCGATTGTGAAAAAATCATCCACATATAGAACTATAATCAAACACTCATTGCCATCAATGTGATAATATAAGTTTGGGTCAGCTGTGATTTTGATGAAACCCAAACTCATCAGGAAACCATTCATTTTTTCGTACCAAACATGTGGTGCTTTTTTTAGACCGTATAGGTCTTTCTTCAATCTGAATACATGAGATTTTTCGTTGTGTATAACAAAACCTTCTCGTTGTTCAATATAAACTTCTTCCTCAATTTCACCATTGAGAAAAGTTGTCTTTACATCCATCTGATGTAGCTTCCAACCCATGGAAGTAGCTAGTGCAATGATAGATCGAATGGAGGTATATTTGGCTATTGGTGCAAAAGTATCGTCACAGTCAACTCCCTCTATTTGTGAGAACCCTCTGGCCACAAATATTGCTTTATATTTTTCAATGCTTCCATCAGCAGCATGTTTGATTTTGTAAATCCATTTGGAAGTCACTACGGACTTTCCCTCTGATCTTGGGACAACATCCCATACATCATTCTTTAGTATGGATTGATATTCTTTAGTCATGGCATCTTGCCATACTTGCTCACCTGAGGCTTCTCCATGACAAGTTGGCTCTGAATCAATAACGTGAGTCAAGGATAAAAGGTAGCTTGAGAATCTCTTAGGCATCTTGCTTTCTATGGTTTCTCCTTGTGAGGCTTTATTCTCTTCTTCTTCTTCTAAAGTTTGTCAAGCCCAAGCAGGTCTTTTATGTCCAACTGTGATGTCTCTAGGAATATTACTTGGGGCAACCAAATATGTTGGAGTAACTGGGTCAAATGGTGTTGTTGACTCATCTGGAGCAATATGTCTCCCTCTGAACTCTTGAATAGGAGAAGGTATTGTTTCACTATCTATTTCCATCTGAGCTTCTCTAGATTTTTGGAAGGCTGCTTCCTCTTCAAAAGTAATATCTCTGTCTACTTCAATTTGTCTATGACCTAGGATGTAGATTCGATATGTTTTTGAGGATTCACCGTATCCTACAAATGTACCCTTTCTTCCTGAAGGTTCTAGTTTGGATCTATTTTCTTTGCATACATGAAGGTACACTGGACATCCAAATATTCTGAAGTGTCCAATCTCAGGCTTCACTTTGGTGAATGCTTCTTCTGGAGTAATGTTTTTCATGATATGATGAGGACTACAGTTTTGAACATATATTATTGACATACATGATTATTCCCATAGAGTCATGGGTAGACTCTGATCATGTATCATTGCTTTAGTAGCCTCAATGATAGTTTTGTACTGAGCTTGCTTCCCATCATGAATTTTCTCATCTTCACAAACCCTTGTCAACTAGGCTAGAAAACCTAACGGTTAGGCTAGGCTAGCACTCTTAGGTTTTGTTGGGCTTATGATTTCCAACAATAAGCCTTTAATAAATATGATAGCCTTTGTAGATTGTGGAGTTTCTTCGAGAAATTCTCAGAAATACAATTCAGAATTTTCTGCAAAATTTTGACGAAACCCTAGAAAACCTTAGGGTCAAAAATTTGAAATGCCCAAAATTTAGATTTGAGACTCACTAGAGGCACGTTAAAGGAGGCCGTACCCTTCTATGTATTTTTCAGCCCAAGCATCCAAGTTTTGAGTGGCGAAATCTCTCAAAAAAGGACGTCGTACGGATTTTCTGGAAACCCTAGGAGGGTCGTACGGTTTCTACAAATGAGAGAGTGAAAGAAATGGAAAATGCTTGTGCAATGGGATCTTCAAGACCTATCCTCTGATACCATGTTAAATTTTCAATAAGCTAGGTTAAGCATGTAGTTCATTTCAATTTTTCATTTTCCTTAACCATAAACAAGAATGTTGCAGCAACCAAGATCACAAGAAGAAGCACCATGCACAATAACACAAGAAGTATCCTGGGAAAACCTTCTCAACAAGGGAAGAAAATCTAGCCAAATCCTTTGCTATATTCTTTAAGGGAAAGACCTTTCACCACCAAGAATGACTTAGCACACAAGAGGGTGCTTAAGCCCTAGAAGACTAGCGTCCAAGAGAGGTGTGCACCTTTTCCCAAGTAGATGTATTTGTTGTAATTATTAAACACGCAAGGAAGATATGTTTCTACAATGGAGAATCATCCCTTACTTATATTAGACTTGACCAAACAACAAAGGCGTCTATTGGCTCAACAGGGCCGACCTCTCTAAGTCAAATATATTATTATTATTATTATTATTATTATTATTAACAATATTAATTATCTTGTTTATTATTGGTCATATTAAGATAGGGTAGACCTATACCCTTTACATAATAATTAGGGTTACAGGTAGGTCTGACTCTTGAACAATATATAGCAAAGGATCTGATACACCCACTAGTGTTGATGCACTAGGGGCACATCCATAGGGATGTCATAGCTCTAATTCACTGCATTACACAAAAGAACCAGGTCTTCACATGTTCACATGTGTTCGTCCACAGGCACGTCCACTCTACAGATCTGCTTTCTCATTGCCACCGACAGGAGAATCGTCTGGAGTCTTCTCATCAACTCTGCTACTCAGATGAGGCTAATACATCATCTTCATTTATGTTCTCATGACGATGCACCCAACACTTTGGGATTTCACATGTTCACCTTGTGCTCATCCATAGGCATGTTCTAACTCAATAGATCACCTTTACACTGGATAATCATCTAGAGTTCTACTCAACTCTCTGAATGGAGGAGGTCATCTCTACGTTCCCAAGTCTGTCTCAGGCAGGAACCACGTACCCTTCTTAGGTGCTTTCTATCAAGTTTGTAAGTTGAGAGAAAGACTTCACATAGCTACAATGATCCATACCTCATAGGTTTGTAAGCTGGAGAATGTATCACATAGTTGCATTCGTCAACATCATCAACCTCTAGACTATTAAATTGTAGGACTTTTCAATGAAAAATAGTAGATGGGGATCTAAGCAATTCTAAGTGATAAAATGCTAGAAGGGCTTGTCAGCTCAACTGTTGATTTAGGTGATAGAAATATAATGCATCAGTTTCGCCCTGCTATAGTTTGTTCTCGGAAATTCTTCTCCATCTGCATGGTTGCAAGATTGTAAGTGAAAGTGATCTTTCAAGGTTCTTTGTGGTAGATAGGTTCTTCAACGTTCAAACTTCATAGATATGTGAGAACCTAAGACCTTGATATTAGTTTTGAATTGCATTTTACTTTACAGTTTCAGTGATGTCATGCTATAAAAATAATACAATAGTTGTCCACATGTTAATACATAGTCATTGTTTTCTTGAAAGAGCATAATATTTGTACTACTACACAGGGAAGAAAATTACCATCGTCCATTTTTGAGTTGTTCAACTGTAACCTTTTTAAATGCAAAATTGCAGATAAGGTTGAATAGAAAATGTATATTCAATCAAAGGGATCTTTGGGAATTTGAGGCTAGATCTTGAAAGAACTAGAGATAAGATAAGATAAATTTATTAATGTTTGACTAATGACCACAAAAGTAGGTTAAAGGGACTGTTGAGTACAATGATGTCAATGATGTCAATGCAGTGAAAGATTACCAAAAGGTCTCCTATAAAAGGAGAGATGCAAAAAGTAGAATAAGTAAAGTGCAATAAGGTAGAGTAGTAGAGAGTGAGATCTACTCCAAGGCATGAAGAACCCTCGACCCTGAGCTTGGAGACCTACTCTAATGATGAGATGTATCATAGGAGAAGATCTGTGGACAAGAAGAACCAGAAGAAAGGAAAACAGGTATGTCATGGAATGGACCCATCTCTCCTACCATATAAGTTTGAAAGAAGAAAGATGAGTATAGTCACGTGTCCTGAGGGGGAATTGGTGGGGTGCATGGATCGTCCAATGTGTTGTTGACTGGTAGAGGTACTGCACCGACGAGGTCTAGGGGATCTCATTTGTCTCATGGGAAGGGATTTGGTTTAGTCATGTCACTGAAATCTTGTGGGATGAGGAAAGGTCCCATGCGTCCTCATTGATTTGGACTCTAGGGCTGCGTTGGTGTTGTTCTATCACTTAGTGCCCCTTCTTAAGGGTAGCACCATGAAGAAGGAGGTGATCTGCGAAGTAGGGTCTACTCTCGTAGGAGGATGAAGAGTATGGGCTCGGAGCCCGAGGGCATCATGTATGTATAAGGCTAAGCATCGTTGATCCAGATACCTGAAGAAGCTCGTGAGCATCTAAGTCCCCCTAAATAAGCAATGAAACAACCCTCTCAAGAAGCTCGTGAGGGAGAGTGATAGCACAACAAAAGGTCCTCCTTCTGAGAAGTTTGCTATCAAAGACATTGTTGGGTTGTTTCCCACTGAGGGATTGTCCAAATTGAACACCGATATACAGGGCATTATGTGGAGAGATTGGTGGTCAGTGTTTGTTAAGCAGATCCATCAATATGATCCAAGAAGTTCTAATCCCTGTTACATCAGTCTTGGCCCCTGTTCTAAATTCTTGTTGGATTTCTTCCCATCCTTATCCCATTCACCTCTCTTGCAAATTACAT
This sequence comes from Picea engelmannii, assembly GCA_009831015.1. Taxonomy (NCBI): domain Eukaryota; kingdom Viridiplantae; phylum Streptophyta; class Pinopsida; order Pinales; family Pinaceae; genus Picea; species Picea engelmannii. Next base: position 46,760 of record ML829905.1, on the reverse strand, counting down.
GTCTTTTCTTGGCTGCTCATATACCAGGGGTTGCTATCCAAGCTCACTGATGGACTTTGTTTAGTTTGTAGAAAACCAACTAGAGATAGTGAAACACATATTTTGGGACCATTGTGAAGAAATTTTGAGGTTCCTATAAGCTTCCCAACAGGCCTTTCATGTGACCTCTTGTTGGGCACTAAGTTCAAAGGTTTCAAATCTGATTTTCTCATTGTTCTTAGGATTGATATCTTGTTGTCCAAAACAACCAACACCTCTGAACTTTATGCCCTTATAATATGCCAAGTAGGAAGTGATCTAATGCCCCTTTGAAGCTTCTCTTTGAATGGGTTTTAATAGGAAGTTTTGTTATCCATTATTAGCACAATCATTATACTTCAAAACAAAAAATACCCTCTAGGATCTTTAACACCTACTATGCTGAAAGTAAATAAGCAAACCATGACAATTTAACACAAATGTTTTTGGTCAACATGACCCTGGAAAAATACCCAAGGGGAAAACCAGTAAGAGAGTAGATGTATTATGGATTTATCAAGCAAATGCTACAAAAAAGAAATGAAACAATGGAACTTGATACAATAGAAACTCATCTCAAGTTTTCTTTGGAGTTCCTCCTTTCTTTGTGCCTACTAGAAGAAGACTTGCGCCCCCCTTGATTGCTTTCCTATTGAACTTGGTGTTTGCACCCCTCTTTTGGTTTAGATCTTTCTCCCTTGCTCATACCATGAACTAGTGCGCCCTCTACCAAATAGTGTGCCTTCCTCCCACCAAGTGTGCCAACCTCAAACTAGTGCATCCTTGTTTGCTTGTGGCCTTAGCCTCTCACAAAAGTGTGCCCTCAAGCTTTCCTTCTCTTCCTCAATGGTGCACCCCTCTCTTCCGCAATAGCTTCTCTTATCCTCTCCTCTTTTACTCCAATATCAAGAGTGAAAAATAAGTCTCACTTTTTCCCCTTTGCCTCCTTTAGCCTAATCCTTAGGCTAACCTAGGAAACCAATGGCCCAGATTAGATCTAGGCCAAACTCCAAAATGAATGGATGAGATTAGATCTCATTTCTCACTTAAGTTTCCATACTTTTTCCTCATTAATGACTTTATAAAATCAAAGTCACTTTATAACTTAAAGTACTTTGTCATTAATGATGTAATAAAGTCAAAGTGACTTTATAACATAAAGTAAAGTGGTGAAAGTCAAATATTTCCCCCTTTGTATTTAGAGACTCACAAACACAAGGGGACCACTTTCCAAGGTACCCAAATCTCAACACTCCATACTACCAAGGAAAGTGTTACTCACCACTCCCAACGTGTCCCTGAAGTAGACATCCTTGCCCCTTGGAAAGGACTCAGTGAGTATGTCTGCAACCTACTCATCAGAAGTGGGCTTGGAAACTAATATCTTCGTCACCATAGCCAAGTGAGACCCAAACCTCTCTGGCACTCTGCTTTCTCTTATCAACCTCTAAGGCTCTCCAACATACTCCTTGGCTTCCTTCAGGGTCTCCTGAAACCATCTCAGTTTCTTCTTCCTTGAAGTAGCCTCCCCTACAGTAGTCTCCTCATGCCCCTAAGTATCAACCACATATCTCTACAAAATAGTTTGTGACCCTAAAGCACCTACACCAACTGTCTATATACTCGACAACTATTAACCTGAAGTTGTCTCGGGTGGACCAGTCACCCATGAACTAGGTGTACTCGACACCTGAGGTTGTGTCCCCTATGATGCATCATTATGCATCTGTGTGACCTCCTCAACTCTATATCTCGACTAAAGAGATCTCCCTAAAGATCTATCCTCCTCGAATCTGACATCTCTCCTCACAACCACTCTCCTTTGTGTTGAAAGGTACATCCGATAGGCCTTAGAGACCTCTAAGTATCCAACTAGAATCCCCTTCTCCGTTGTGGGATCTAGCTTTGTCCTCTTCTCTAAGGGGACATGGGAGAACATTAAACACCCAAATATGCATAGGTGCTCAACATCAGGCCTACTCCCAGTGAAGGCCTCTTCAGGATTCTTCCTCCCCAAAGCTCTATGGGGACTCCTATTATGCAAACATATTGCAGTACTACAAGCCTATGCCCATAAAGTAGAATGACAATGTTTGATCATGCAACATCGACCTCGCTGCACCAACTATGGCCTCGTTCTTCCTCTCTGCAACCCCATTCTATTGCAGGTTGTAAGCAACGGTCCATTACCTTTTGATACCCTGTTGGGTACATAAATGTGCAAACTTCGTGGAGGTATACTCACCTCCATTGTCTAACCACAAAACCTTGATCTTATTTTCTATATAGTTCTCCACAAGAGCTTTGAACTCTTGGAACCTCTTGAAGACCTCACTCTTGGTCTTCAGGAAATAGATTCAAGTCTTCCTGGAGTGGTCATCAATGAAAGTAACATAATACTCCCAACCATCCAAGGAAACTCATGACATGGGCCCACACACATCTGCGTGTATCAAGTCTAATACCCCAGTTGATCTACTGTCACTGTTGGGAAAAACAATCTTGGTGTACTTCCCCAGAGCACACCCTCTACATAGCTCCTAATGCTCAATGTTGAACTATGGAAAACCTATCACAATCTCTCTCAGCGATCTCATAGCTCCATGATGCAAATGAGCCATCCTCTGATGCCATACCTCACACCACTGATTGTTGTTGTTGCTACTCGCCAAAGCATACAAAGGTTGAAAAATCATCTATACAGGTTCCCCTCTTGTGTCCCAATCACTCTCCCAGAAGTGATATTAGATCCCTTAGGGTGAATGAGGACCTATGTCCCTCTAAAGGAAACCTCAAACCCCCTATCCTGGATGGAGGAAACTGAAATGAGATTCTTCTTCAACCCCGGGACATACAATACATCCTTGAACACCAAGGGTGACATCAACTCTCTCTGAAAGGAAACTATGCCACGCCCAACCGTTGAATATGGTGTCATCTCCAAGCATTATCTCCAAATTGATCTTTGTATCTCTGAGATTAGTGAAGTGCTCTCTCACACCTGACATGTGACCCGATGCTCCACTTCCAATGTTCCAGATGTTGGATGGTGACTCAACTGTCAAACAAAAAACTATCAAGGAACACTCCCTCTCAAACATAGAGGCAAACTCGTCCTCCTTTGTTATCGATGCAGTA
>ML829905.1:0-19398 GCA_009831015.1 Picea engelmannii | reverse complement strand
TGGAATCTTGCAAGGCGCATCATTCAGCCATTTAGGGTGCAGCTCTTCCAGCAGGACATTTGAGGTTACAGACGGAGCATCAGGGCAAATCTGGGGAAACCCTTCTGACCCAGTTCCGCATTTGGCGAGACGATCGTTTTGAGACCTATAGCAGCAGATTCCACTGGTGGAATCATTTGGGGCGCATCCAGTGTCTCGGGAGGTGCAAAAACCCCCCAGGGGTCCAGATCCAGTGCCTCAGAGACCAGATCTGACATCCGACACTCATCCATTTCAATCTAGAGGCCAGGGTGCTTCTATTGGAGCAATTTCCAGCTCATTCCGACGATCTATCCTTCAGGATGAGTTTTCCAACTGGTAGCGATTACCGTACTTCTCCGGAATCACATATTTTTGTCGATCTATCCGTGCATGCATCAAATCTGCCTTCATCTTCTAATCACGGGTATTTTTATGCTATTTGCTTGTATTCCCGTGAAGATCCATGAGATCTAGCTAACATTTATACTCTATATTACCAGTATGTTATTGTATTTCCATGCTTGAGTCGCATAATACATGTTATTGGGCAGTTGATGTTCTTTACTTCAGCATGCATCATTTATATACTGTTTAAACCATAAATACGCAACATGCACATGCAATAACCATAAATATCTCAAACACACAACTGAAACGCATCCAGAAACCCCCAATGTATCAGATTTGCAAGACAGAACATTAGATCAGTAGCTAATATCTTGATTAGCGAGATTAGGGATATTTCAATGGTATCAAAGCTTTAGTCCTGCCAGCCTGTGACTAAAGACAATGAGTACAGCAGAAGAACCAGATGGTCGTGAGCACGTAGGTGACGAATATGTCATATACAGCAGGCGCAAGGAAAGAAGGTCTAGGCCTAACTTTCCTCCTTTTTCTCACAGTTCGAGGAAGAGGAAGAGGCACACAGAGAAGCAGAGAGAAGAGCAAAGCTCGAGGCCGAGCGCGAAGCAGAGAGGAGGCTAGGTGACAGATATGAGCGACCAGAGGGCAATGATAAGGCCCCCATGGATCCAGATGCAACCTTCATGCAAGTTATCAGTGATATGTTAGCTAGTCAGCAGACCATGTCTCATTCCTTGGCTCAAGTAGCGGATAGATTGGCTATGGTAGACATCTCGGGCACACAAGCCCCACATGCAGCACAGGGGAACTCAAGGGTAGGAAGTAGACCCCAGTCACCCACTCCCACATACACCTCTACGAGTAGGATTCCACGTCCGTTGTTTCCCAGTTTCCAGAGGGCACCCCCGATAGCAGCACAGAGACCGCCCACTCATGCAGAGGACATTGCAGAGTATCGAAGAGAGTATGCAGCATTGGGTCGTGACTTCCATCAGGATATGACCCTAGTCGAGTATTGTGGGCTCAGACTCAGGAACCACCCCAGAAAGCCACAGAGAGGAGGGTCGCAGCAACAGCAGGGGCATAACATTGATTTCATCCGAAAGGTTGGTAAACTCACCATACCTTCTTTTGACGGATTGTCCAAATGCACCACCAAAGCTTGGGTACAGAAGCTTGACACCAACTACAAGCTCAACCAGATGACCGAGACGGAGGCCATCAGTTTTGCCACCTTACACTTAGAGGGTGAAGCACACGAGTGTGGTATCATGGATTGGTGACATTGGGCCACAGTCGCATCACCTCCTACCAAGAGTTCACAGAGAGACTCATGGACAGAATTGACAGGAGGGATCCAGAGATCCATTTCAGAGATCTAGCCCAGTTGAGACAAACTGGCACAGCAGAGGCATTCATCTTAGAGTTTCAGCGACTAGCAGTGGCAGTGACATATATATCCGAGCCCCGACTGATCATGTTATTCACAGAAGGGCTCACAGAACCCTTGAAAGGATGGGTGAAGGCATACCGACCTCACACCCTACAGGATTCCATCCTACACACTAAAGATTTGGCAGATTCAGTGCCAAAAACTAAACCCTTTTCCAAATCCTTCGTACCACAGAAGGATCGGGACCAGAAGGCCATTACAGAGGGAATGGAAGGGTAAGGATAAGTTGGATGATGAGACGAGGCGAGAACTTATGAGGAAAAAGATTTTCTTCAACTGCAGAGATCCTTGGGTCCCAGGCCACAGATGCATGGGCAAGGGAGAGATTCACTATATTGAGGTGGCCGCAGACAATGTGGACAGTGAGGAGGAGCAGAACAGTGAAGCCACCAGCTCAGAGGAGGAGCCAGAACAGGCGAAGGAACAGCCTCCCCGTAGACCACCGACACCAGCAGGGACCCACCCACCGGTTGTTCCACAGCCTCTTGAGCAGGCTAGCAGACGGAAACCAGCAAAGGGCAGAGTCATAGCGACCCTTTCTGGTGTACCTAGGTACGACTCCCTCCGGATCAGAGGTACTATTCAGGGGCAGCGGGCAATCGCCCTGATAGATGGTGGGGCCACCCACAACTTCATCGACGCTTCATTGGTATCGAGACGAGCCCTTCAGACAGAGGAGTTTGAGGGATTTGATGTCGCAGTTGTTAATATTATGGTAGTTGTGGAAGGTATTTACCTCCATGTGTGAACCTGACGAGAATAGAAGACTCCGAAAAGCAAGAGAAAACCCTAATGAGTTGGCTAATAACCCTAGAAGTCTTGTTGGCTCAAGAAAATAATTTATATTAGGTTATTAGCCTCCAAGAGAAGAAGTCAGCCAGAAATAATAATAATAATATACTGAACAAACACATATTCAGAAGTAGAAGTCGGCCCCAGCAAATCTGGCATAACCAGTATAAATACAGGGCGCTAGTTATCATTTGACAGCATCTCAGAATTGCAGTTCCCAGTTTGGTGCGCACTACAGTTCCCATATTGGTGCGCACGTGTGGAGGAGAGCTGCAGGTGCAACTGCTGCAGCTAGCAGTTTGGGTGTTAGCTTGGACTATCTCTTGGCTAGGGTTTGGACTATCTGATCAACTAATGTTGGTGCGCTATCCTTGGAGGAAGATGCGCTACACCTTGTTTGGCTATCTAGCCTAGGGTTTGCTTCCGGAGTAATTCTCGGTCAAGGTTAAGGTGCTCAGAGGGTGGCTTCGGCCTATGGTTGGGTGACGAGGGTATCATCAATGGTAAAACGAGCACACATTCTTCTATATTCTAACAGCAGTAGCAGATGACCATACAGTGGAGTGTCTAGACAGAGTTCCGGACTTGGAGATCAGGTTAGGCAACTACACCGTGAGAGATACATTTTATATGGTAGACCTATCAAACACAGATGTAGTTTTGGCAGTTCAGTGGTTGATCACCTTGGGTAAGATCACCACCAACTACCAAACCTTAGAGATGGGATTCAGAGGCAGTGATGGGAAGAGGGTTGTCCTAAGGGGCATGTCGACAGGGGCACCCAGGACAGTCTCAGCCAAGAGGATGGAGAGGATCTTCAGGCATGGGGAGGCAGTGTTTGTCGCAGAGTGCTTGATCACTACGCGGAAGGATTCTGAGGGTCGACAGCAGTATCAAACAGAGATCAGGAACTTGTTGGGACGACATCAGCAGGTTTTTGGTTCGATTCCACCAGGGAGACCGTCGGACAGAGGATTTGAGCACACCATTAAGTTGGAGGAGGGGGCCAAACCCATGATCACCCCCACCCCCCTATCGTCATCCTAAGAGGTTTAGGGATGAGATAGAAAAAGCAATCAAGGAATTGTTGGCAATGGGACACATTCCAGTAGCAGTCCATTCGCCTCTTCAGTTGTCTTAGTCCTGAAGAAGGATGGTACCATAAGGATGTGCATCGACTATCGGGCTTTGAATAAGAAAACCATCAAAAAACGGTATCCTATCCCTCGCATTGACGAGTTGATGGATGAGTTGCATGGGGAAGTTTTCTTCTCGAAGATTGATCTACGCTCTGGATATCATCAGATCAGCATCAAAGAGCAGGACATAGAGAAGACGACATTTCGATGCCACTTTGGCCATTTCGTGTTTCTGGTTATGCCATTCGGGCTAACCAATGCACCAACTACATTCTAGTCTTCAATGAACCACATTTTCAGGGGGCATTTGAGGAAATCAGTTTTGGTTTTCTTTGACGACATTTTGATCTATAGCAAGACATGGCAGGAGCATATGGGACACTTGGAGGAGGTATTGAGCATCATGGAGGCATAGTCACTGTACGCCAAAGAGTCCAAGTGTGAGTTTGGGATGACAGAGTTGCTTTACTTGGGCCACATCATCAATGCACAGGGGGTTCAGGTACATCAGGAGAAGATTAGGGCCATTCTGCATTGGCCAACACCCAGGAGTTTGACAGAGTTAAGGAGCTTCTTTAGGTTGTGCAGTTATTACAGGAGGTTTGTCAGGGGGTTTTCAAAGTTAGGAGCACCACTCACAGATTTGACCAAGAAGGGTGTCTTTCAGTGGACAGCAGAGTCACAGCAAACATTTGAGAAGATGAAGGAGGTTATGAGCACATGCCCTATTCTAGCCCTTCCGAACTTCTCACAGTCGTTAGTCTTGGAGTGCGACACATCAGGGGTGGGAATTGGAGCAGTGTTGATGCAGGGAGGCCACCCATTGCGTTTGAGAGCAGGAAACTCAGCGAGTCGGAGCGACTCTACCCTATTTACGACAAGGAAATGCTAGCAATTGTGCACGCCTTAACCAAATTCAAGCAGTATCTTGTGGGCCTCAGATTTGTAGTGAAGACTAATCACAACACTCTCAAGTATTTCCTGGATCAGAAAGACCTCAGTGAGAGGCAACAGAAGTGGGTCTCTAAGATCCAAGCCTTTGACTTTGACATCGAGTATGTCAAGGGAAAAACGAACGTCGTGGAAGATGCCTTGTCCAGGAGGCCACCAAGGTGTTCGATGAGGGACATTGGCACAGATTGGAAAGCACACTTGTTGGTGGAATATTCCAAAAACAAGTTTGCTTGTGAGGTAATGGATGGACGGGTGGTCGACGATAAATATCAGGTACTAGATGATGTCATTTTCTACAAAGATTGGATCTACTTGGTACCAGAATCTACCCAGAAGGGGAAAATTCTGAAGGTGTCATGATTCGCCTACAACAGGGCATCAGGGGTACTTCAAAACATATAGGTAGATCAGGGAGAGATTCTCGTGTAAGGGTCTCAAGGATGATGTGTTGAAGCATATCCAGGAGTGCACGACTTGTCAGCAGAACAAGTCCGAGCAGACACACCCTGCAGGGCTACTACAGCCTCTACCCATTCCAGAGTAGAAATGGGAGAGCATTTTTATGGACTTCATTACAGGCCTTCCTCGAGTGCAGGGCAGGGACTGTATATTTGTGGTGGTCAACAGACTGACCAAATTTGCACATTTCTTTGCCATACCCACAGACTACAAGGCCATATGGGTAGCAGAGTTGTTTTTCAGGGAGGTATTTCGGTTGCACGGTTTACCCAGGCAGATAGTGAGTGATAGAGATGGGCGCTTCATCAGTGCATTTTGGCAGGAGTTGTTCAGGTTGACAGGCACAAAGCTAGCTACAAGTACCAGCTACCACCCACAGACAGATGGACAGATAGAAATCGTCAACAAATGGGTGGAGGGGTATCTGAGGAACTATGTGGGAGGGCAGCAGCGCACATGGGTGAGTATTGTTACAACACAACTTACCATATGTCCATCAGGATGTCATCGTTCAGGGCATTGTACAGATACGATGCACCCTCCTTTGTGGAGACTGTGTTTGGGGACAGCAGGGTCCCAGGGGCCAAAGACTGGGTGGAGGAGAGTCAGAGGATTCTGCAATCAGTGAGGGAGAACTTGCAGACAGCTCAGAACCAGCAAAAGATATATGCAGACCGGCACAGAGTCAAGCGCAGTTTTGAGGTAGGGATTTGGTTTTCCTCCGACTACAACCATACAGACAGTCCTCCTTGAAGTGCGGAGCAGAGAAGCTGAAGCCCAAATTTTATGAGCCATACAGAGTCATCAAGAGAGTAGGCGAGGTGGCATACGAGCTAGAGCTACCGGAGGGTAGCAAGATTCATAACATCTTTCACGTCTCTTTCCTTAAAAAGGTCGTGGAACAACAGATTAGTATTTCAGAGGAGTTTCCACCCTTGGATGAGGAGGGCCAGTTGGAGTTGGTGCCCGAGGAGGCATTAGAGCAGAGAGAGCACAGGTTGAGGAGCAGGGCCATCAGGGAGTGCTTGGTTAGATGGAGGAGTCTTCCAATGGAGGATGCCACATGGGAGGGAGAGCATATTTTGCAGCACCCAGGAGTGATGTTGCTTGAGGACAAGCAATCTCGGTAAGGGAGAACTGTGATGTCTCGTTCGCAAGAGTAGGCTAATAGGAAGTGACTTAGTAGTCTATGTGTTCCCGTAGTCATTGTGATGTCTCGTTCCCAAGAGTAGGCCAGTAGGGAGTGACTTAGTAGTCTGTGTTCCCGTAGACTATAGTCAGGCACAAACAGGGAACAAGATGGAGAAATAAGGGTGAATTGATGGCTAAACGATGAATTAAGCCAAAAACTTAGGAAAAGTCACTTAAGCCTAAATCAACGAAGAATTAGAATGAAAATTTGCTAAAGGGGGACTTAATTAATTAATTATTCACCTTAGGAGGAAAAGCGCCTAGCTTAAGTGGGGTCAATGGTGAATTAGGTTGGGAATGACACAAAGGGAGGAATTTGACCTAATTACTCATTACGCATTGTTATGATTTGATGTTGAGAGTTCCCAGAGGAGGAAGAGAGTCAACTTTACTATTTTGTGGAGTTCTGGAGGAAACCACCACCATTGATCGGTTTCGGTGTTGAGAGACACACCCTAGCCCATCGAAGATACCATCCAGGTATTTCACCGTGCTATTCAGGAGTATCCAATGTAGAGTGCGCAACTCAGCCAGTGAGGGCACAAGTCAGATTGAGGGTTTGTGGAGTTGCACGAGGTCCGAGCTCAAATTGGAGTTTCCTTCCGACCCAGTTGAGATCCAACCAGGGCGCTCAGATTGAGCCAGTTTCCATCAAATTCTGACGGTGGAATCTTGCAGGGTGCATCATCCAGCCATTTAGAGTGCAGCTCTTCCGGCAGGACATTTGAGGTTACAGACGGAGCATCAGGGCAGATCTGGGGATACCCTTCCGACCCAGTTCCACATTTGTCGAGACGACCGTTTTGAGTCCTATAGCAGCAAATTCTGCTGGTGGAATCATTTGGGGCGCATCCAGTGTCCCGAGAGGTGCACAAACCCCCCAGGGGTCCAGATCCAGTGCCTCAGAGACCAGATCTGACATCCGACACTCATCCATTTCAGTCTAGAGGCCAGGGCGCTTCTATTGGTGCAGTTTCCATCTCATTCCGACGGTCTATCCTTTGGGACGATTTTTCCAACTGGTAGCGGTTACCGTACTTCTTCGGAATCGCATATTTTTGCCGATCTATCTGTGCATGCATCAGATCTTCCTTCATCTTCTAATCACGGGTATTTTTATGCTATTTGCTTGTATTCCAGTGATGATCCATGAGATCTAGCTGACGATTATACTCTATATTACCAGTATGTTATTGTATTTCCATGCTTGAGTCGCATAATACATGTTATTGGGCAGTTGATGTTCTTTACTTCCGCATGCATCATTTATATACTGTTTAAACCATAAATACGCAACATGCACATGCAATAACCATAAATATCTCAAACACACAATTGAAATGCGTCCAGAAACCCCCAGTGTATCAGATCTGCGAGACAAAACATTAGATCAATAGCAAATATCTTGATGAGCAGGATCAGGGATATTTCACTCATTTCCGTGAAATGCTTGTCGGTAACATTGCCACCACTAGTCACCACGCCAAAGCAGTGTCCCCCAATCAGTCTCTTGAAAGAAAAAGTAATAAAGAATAAAAGATAAAAGGAATGAATGGGCTTGGAAACATTTGCATCCATGATAAGGTGCAGCTCACCCTCTTCAAAGGCACCCACAGGTAAGCCATACATTTCCCTGCTATCACTGCACCCATTGCCTAGATATCCCTTACCACCCCATCCACTCACATGACTTGGATTTGTCTTCACCTAGGGACATCCCACATCCAATGAGCATTAGCCCAATAGGACCTCCTAGCATCCCCTTCAAACTTGGCTTGTAGAATAGCATAAAGTCTTTGAGCACTTGTCCAGGTACAGGGGGTTTCATGCACATGTTTAAATAACTTGATGATTAGATGTGATTGGCATTGCTATGATCCCTGTGACTTACGAGCCCATAGAGGGCATATCTGTTGATGTTGCAGGGCCACACCCAATGGACAGGTACACATGGGGAGATGATTAGTTTGGACCTCCATGGGGCTAAAAGCCCACCAAATGGATGTTGAGACCCCAACCAGGGGCAGAGACAGATCAGAGGATTGCACTAGAGAGAGAGGAGTACGTTTCACCAGAGACAGTCTGGCAAGCCTGGACCCAAGGGGGTTGTGCCCTTTCCACCATGTAGACCTTGGAAGGCCCATGATGTCACCTAGGTCACCCATGACGTCACCCAGCATTTTGGGATGTTTTGGAGGCAGCTATGTGCCAAATGGCATGTGTGGCAGGTTCTTGATGCCCAAGGAGGCCTAACATTTTGCTCCAGGAGGCCAATGTTGCCCAAAAAGGGCCTAATGTCACCCTAAAAAGGCATGACGTCACATTTGCAGCTTGTTTTAGGGTTTAATTATGACATTTAATGTAAAAACTAGATATTATTTGTAACTGGCCATGTCGGCCTTTTTGACCTAATTCTAGTCATTAGTATTGTATAAATAAGGGGAAAATCACTCTTATTATTCATCATCTTTTTTGACTCACACTTGTGAGGACTGAAATTTGCACCCTCCTTAGGGTTTCTTAGCTGAAATTTTAGGCGCACTTGTTGAGGAAGGCTAAATTTGGTGTATTTTGGCAAGCTTCTTGGTGGATGTGTTCAACTAGGGATTTTCTTGATGTATGTAAGTGAATTTTCTGCAATTCTTCTTAATTGAATGGTTATAGTTTTATTTATCTTGCATTTACATTCAAGATTATGAAATTGCTTGATTAAACCCTAGGAAGACTAGCACGTGTTATTGTCCTAGCTTCAAAAGCTTTCACCTACTAGATCTTGTCAACAAACCATTTTTCTTGAAGCATGAGCTAAGGCCTTGCCATTGCAACACCTTAGTATCCATTGCTTCATCTTAGCCGATTTTGCTTCATCATTGAGTTAGAGAGGGAGGAAATCTACTAAGGCCTAGGGTYACCTACACCTTAGTASCTAKTTTCCCCTTAGGGTTTGATAATTGGAGCCTTGGGTTACCAACACTMCAATTCACCAATCTCTCGTCTTTAACTCTTCTATTATCATTTTTCTTCAACATTTGCTGCTGCGTTATTGACTCCATTTTCCCTAAAAGCACTAGTCTAAGTCCTCTTTGAGTAATTGATCAAAATAACCTTCAAAACCTATTCTTTGAGCCTCCTAATAACTATTCCTAACCCTAGAGTAGCCTAACCTACTAACAATATTGTTGTTGTTACTAAAGTAAGCTACAGCCATTAAATGCAGCATTAAAAGCTCATAAGAGCAATTGCAAAGGCTGATTTATAGCTTGTCTTCTTTGCTTCTATTAAACGCTAGTATTATGATTTCAATGGTTAATGATGCTTAGTCATTTTGAAGCTATTTCGAGGTGTTTAATGTGAAGTATCGCTCTATAAAGATTGCTGTTATAGTTTTCTGTATACTTCATCATATTCAGCAAATTGCTTTTCTCAAGAAAGTCCATGGTTTTATGAAGTGCTAACCAGCAAGTGTACTTGCAAATATATCTAGTTTCTTGTTGCTTTTTTCTGGGCAGGTACACTTTGACATAATATCTTTTTCATTGGTTATAAAACCAGACTTTCTGATCAGTGGTGACCTGTGAGAGGGGATCTTTATCTAGCCACTTTGACTTTGCCTTCTCAAACCCCCAAGTCACCGGGGACATCTCCCCTGGGCCTACCACCCTAAATAGAAAGAGACATCCTATTGAGGTGGCAGTGATAGGATAGTCTCTCGTTATGCCAATTTTCTCTCCTTTAACCTTTTCTTCTATCAAAGTACAAATTGTGCGATAACATGCCCCATACTAGTTTAAGGACGCATGAATGGAGTGAGTGGCAAGTTAAGTGGGAGAAAGAAGGTAGGTGAGGCTCATGGATGCATGAGATAGGCTAAACATAACTGCATGTCCAAGTAATTGAGACATGCTGCCAGTTAACTAGCCATGCATCCACATAAATGAGAGAGGAGAAGACGCATTGAGGAAAAGAGGATGAGTGGAAGTGAGAGTGAGAAAAGCACCTAAGTCAACTGGAGTGAAGAGGTAGGTGAAGGCTACAGTTAGCTCACAACACATGAGTGAAGTTTCAGTTGATTCAAGCATGAGGAGAATTATACAGCGAAACTCATGCAACCCCTTCTCCCATCATTAATTAATTATCACATGCTCGAATATTTGGAAATATGCGCCCTAGCTTAGATGGATGTCACATCATTTCGTAGAGTTGCCACATGTCGACCTCTGAGGATGCCACTTGGCACTGCATGGATGATGACTGGACCTGCTAAATATAACAGCTGCTAAAAATAGCCATCCGGTCCCAAAAATTTGAAACTTGTCGAAAATGACCCAAACTTTCCACAAATGCTCGGCTTGATTGGGAGAGCACCATCATGTGTCTATTGCTAAAAATAGAAAACTCGTGCATGTCCATGATATTATACTGATTGAATTCGATTTTCCACAAGGAATCCAAATCCGCAATCAAAATCGACATGCGAGCCCTGGTGCTCAACCAGCTAAAAATAGAAAGTCATCTAAATGCCCTTGACTTTATACTCATTGATCTCGTCTTTCTGCAAGGGATCTGAATATGCGATCAGAATCGACATGCGAGCCCTGGTTCTGAACCTGCTAAAAATAGTAAATTGTGCCACATCATCCCGAAAAAGGTACCCCAAACACTACAAATAAGAGGAAAATCTATGGATGTGCAAAACTTGTGTGAAAGATGACAATCTTCAACAATATATCAAGTTAAAACAGCAGCAAGAAATCATCCCTTTAAACAAGTAAACATGCAATAAATTAGGGCTGAATATGCAAGTTAAACTAGGGTTTTATGAACAATTATTTTCTGATATATAAAGGGCACATAACAGCCCTAACTATGCAAGACGTAAAGCTCTAGAGGGCTGAAAATTCAATCAACAATGCAACAAATGATAACAAGATATATTTTAATGTATAAAATGCCAATTAAACCCTAGACGTCTAGCCTAATTATGGCTTAAAATTGAAGAATAATTGTGACAAACCCTAATATAACCCTGAAACAATAAAAGAAAATGTAGGTTTAGATTTTAAGGATTAACTAATGGGATTTAAGAATAGCGCCTACTAAATTTTGGGCTTATGGAGTCGAACCATGAACTTTTTGAAAACAAAGGTGAAACATGGATTTTGGATAAACCCTAAAGTAGTCCACTACAATCCTTAGGAGGCTATCCTATAGGTTGACAACTAGGGTAGTCCACTACAAACCCTATAAAATCGTCCTATGTCCTTTAACAAGCTTTAAAGACAATATCGAGGGAAGATTCTCTACTAGAAACCTTCCTACGGTTTGCAAGATAGCATCTATTTAAGAAAAACACAAGGAAAAATGCACTTTCACCACTTGATAAGCACATTCAACTAACAAATTCATGATATAAGGTGGATAGGTCGAAGACCAACCCCCAAAATCATAACAAATCTATGATATAAGGTGGATAGGTCGAAGACCAACCCCCAAAATCATAACAAATCCATGATATAAGTGTTATTTTTCTTTAAACTCGACAAATTAATATGTGTTCTCAATTGATTTTTTATACTCGGAAAAGAACAATAACAAATTATAAATCTGATCTATAAATAGAAATATTACTGAGCTATAATAACCTTGCAATGCACAACAGAAATAACAGAAATCGATCGCACAAATTCAACACTAGAAAACTTTCCCTGGAAACCCCAACTCCATGGAAAACCAGTAAACGAGGGTTTTAATTATCAACTCAACAAATGCCAAAAAGAATGGTTTTACAACATGTGGCCAAACATGGCACTCACTCCACAAAGAGAATCTATCTGGATTTGATCCCTCGGTTATCTGAGTTTCGACCTCCAAACCGCGGCTAAGATAGTCCCCACGAACTAGCTGCTATGGTCCGGCTTTGAGCGTTTCGACCCTCCTCCAAACTGACCCGAATCTCTTGTTGGATACGGCAGGGTTTATCCCTACCTCCATCCACCCTTACGGTTGCTAGACTCTACCTCTATTCGGCCTGCACACACCCCTCCTCACTGCAGAATGAGACTTGACCTCTACGACCCTCTACTTCCAGGTCATGGCCCACACAAGAATGGATACACTGGATGGATGACAGATGAAGGGAAAATTGCCTTTCCTATCTCTCTATAACATCTGAAAACTCTTCCACAAACTCTCCTCAATCACTTTTTCATTTGCACTGAACTCTCGATGTCAAATTGATGTATCTCTCCTTAAGCCACCCCCCTGCTTTTAAATCCATGGCCGGTTGATTCAACGATGGAGATTAAATCCCCATCTTGTCAAATCAATGGCTACTATTTAATCTGAAGCTCACTTTGACTTTTGAATGAGTCCAAAAGAAGCTTCTCACAGAGAGTTAACTAATAATGATTAATAATTGTCTTTTCCTAAGTTTGGACATAGGAAAAATTTAAATGATCATTAATCAAATTAATTAATCTCATTTTCCAAAGTTAGACTTAGGAAAAATTTAAAATACTTGGAGAAACAATAATCCATGTGTCTTTGGCTTGTATGACACCTTTCCTAAGCCAAGACACATATCGTTGCTACAATATTTCAACACTCCCTCTTAGCAAGGAAGGTGTTCTCCACTATTCCCATCTTATCCCTGAAGTAGACAAACTTGCCTTTCATCAAGGACTTGGTAAGACTATCTGCCACCTACTCATCTATAGGCACATACTGTAGCTGAGTTGCACCCGTTTGTACACAATCTCGAATGAAGTGATACTTGATGTCGATGTGCTTCGACCTATCATGAACCACTAGATTCTCAAAGAGTTTTATGCAACTCTGATTATCACAATGAATGATGGTCGGCTCTAGCTCCTGACCGAACAATGCCACTACCAGTTTCCAAATCCATACGGCCTCACATGCTGCCATGTATTCTACTTCCACAGAACTCAATTCAGCAGACTTTTGTTCCCTGCTGAACCATGAGACAACCTTCGATCCCAAGATGAAACAACACCCTGAAGTGCTTTTCCTGTACACTACATTGTCTGCCCAATCTGCATCTCTGTATAGCCCATCAACTTCACTCCATCTGCCTGAGCATACCTCAAACCATACTTGATTGTTCCACGTAGGTACCACAATATATGTTTCATTGTTGTACAATGTGCTCTCTTTGGTTCAACCATGAACTAACTGAGAGTATTTACAACAAAACAAATGTCTAGCCTAGTATTGACCAGATACATGAGAGAGCCTATCAACTACCTGTATAAGGTAGGGTCCATTGCCTCCTACTTGGAAGCATCTATCTTCTTCCAATTAGTAAACATGGGTGTAGACATCGGCCGACAGTGCCGCATCCTGAACCTATTCAAGATCTCTACTGTGTATTTCCCCTGTCCTAGGAAAATCTCGCCATCTTGTTGCCACACCTCCAAGCCAAGAAAATAGTGCATCAACCCCAAATCCTTCATATCGAACTCCGAAGCAAGATCCCTCTTGCAATCTGCAATAAGCCTTTGTGAACTTGTCAGAAATAGATCGTCCACATATAACACGAGAATGAGTGGCTCTCCCCCTATCATGATATAATAGAGATTGGAGTCTGCCTCATTCTTCACGAAGCCCATGCCCT
The DNA here is from genome assembly GCA_009831015.1 of Picea engelmannii. Taxonomy (NCBI): domain Eukaryota; kingdom Viridiplantae; phylum Streptophyta; class Pinopsida; order Pinales; family Pinaceae; genus Picea; species Picea engelmannii. Next base: position 5,390 of record ML829905.1, on the reverse strand, counting down.
GCAAGTAACTATCAATGCACTCATACCATGCTCTGGGTGCCTGCTTGAGCCCATACAGTGCTCTTTTCAGTCTACATACATGGGACTCCCTCAATAACCTCAAAACCCTCTGGTTGTTCTACATACACTTCCTCCTCAATAACTCCATTGAGGAATGTCGTCTTGACGTCTATCTGATGAATCTGCCAACCCATCTCTTCTTTTATTGAGATCACGACCCTGATGGAAGTATATCTAGTTATCGAGGCAAATGTCTCATCATAGTTAACTCCCTCTTTCTGAGAGAACCCATTAGCCACAAACATGCCTTCGAATTTCTCAATGCTGCCATCTACAGCATGCTTGATCTTATAGATCAAGAGAGACCCAACCACTAACTTTCCCTCGGGTCTTGGCACCACCTCCCAAACATCATTCTTCATGATGGAGGCATGCTCCTCCACCATGGCATCCCTCCAAACCTGTTGGTCCGATGCCTTCTGAAAACTAGAAGGATCTCTGTCAATGAGATCACTCATCAATGCCATATACCCTGAATAATGTTTTGGTGGCCTACTCTGTCTTACACTTGTCCTAGGAGCACCCATGAACTCCTAAGCATCTCATAATGTCTGAAAAACCTCACGGCTCCTCTTCCTCCTTGCAGTAGGAGGTAAAATCTCGGTGGGTGGAGCTTCCTACTCCTCATCATGCTTCTCTGTCTAACTCTTGATCCCCTGTTGTTGCTGGCACATCATAAGACTTCCCGAAAGCCTTCTCCTCCTTGAATCTCACATCCCTTCTGACCACTGCCTTCTTTAATGCTGGAACATAGACTCAATAGGCCTTCGAAGTTTTGTTGTGGCCAATGAAGATCCCCTTCTCTGCAGTGGAATCAAGCTTCATTCACTTATCAGAGGGAACATGACAATAGACTAGGAAATCAAAGATCCTGAAGTGACCAACTTTCGGCTTCTTCCCTGTAAATGCTTCTTCAATAGTCAACCTCCCCAACACTTTGTGAGGACTCTTATGTTGTATGTATACCGCAGTACTGCATGCCTCTTCCCATAAGGACTTGGGCAAATCCTAGTAATACAACATCACCCTAGCAACACCAACAATGGCCTTGTCCTTCCGTTCCGCTACCCCATTCTGTTGAGGGTTATAGGGAACTATCAATTCCTTCTTGATCCCTGCCTGTGCATAGAACTCCTTGAAGGCAATCCATGTGTACTCACCTCCATTATCTAATCTAAGAACCTTTATCTTTCGTCCTGTCACATTCTCCACAAGAGCCTTAAACTCTTAGAAGCGACTGAAGACCTCATCTTTGGTCCTAATGAAGTACATCCAGGTTTTCCTGGAGAAATCATCTATGAATGTGACAAAATACTCACACCCTGTCAATGATGTTGAAGACATCGGCCCGCATACATTTGAATGCACTAAATCCAATACACCCTTTGATCTACTGTCACTAGTTGGAAAAGTTGTCTTTGCATACTTTCCCAAGGCACACCCTTTACACACATCACTGTGCTTGGTGCTCAACTCTGGAAGGCTAGTCACTATCTCCTTGAGCACATTAACTGCCCCATGGTGTAAGTGAGTCATCCTCTTATGCCATAATTCTCCCATATCCTTATTGTTGTTGATCAACACCTGAGGTGACTCAAACTGCAAGTTGTATAACTTGCATGACCTGATCGCTACAATCTTGGCCTGCTTCGACCCCCTGGGTTGAATGCACACTTCGGTCCTCTGAAAGACACATCATACCCCTTGTCCTGAAGCGTCGAAACTGATATCAGGTTCTTGGTCATCCCCGATACGTACAACACATCTGTAAAACTGAATGTCTTTCCTGAATCCCTCTGAAAGGTGACTGTCCCTCCTCCTACTGGAGAACATTTGGACTTATTCCCCATTTCTATATCGAAATTCATCTCCTCTTCTCTGAAATCGGATAAGTGTTTTCTAACTCATGTCAAATGACATGACGCACCACTATCAATATACCACATCCTTGTGGTCTGTCTGCCTAAGCTAGAGAGACAAGCAATGAGTGAGAAATCCTCATCAAATCTGGAAGAAAACTCATCAATGTTCGTTGAAGCTCCTGACTGAGACTTCTTCTTATCCTTCTTTTTATTAGGACATTGACTGGCATACTGACATGGTTTGTCACAAGAAAAGCATTTGACTTTGCTCATGTCACATTTCTTCTCTCCCTTGGAGGTTTTCCCACTATGTGAGCCTTTCTTGGTTTTGTCTTTGCCCTTTCCTGCAAGAGCAATGTTTTCTTCTTCCTCACCCTTATGATGATTGTTGCTACCACTGAGAGATGCTAACCTCAACTCTTCTTGCATGAAGTCATCCCACAATCAATGGGACAACAATCGCAAGTTGTAAGGAAACATAGACCAAGCTCTCTGCTCAACCTACATTCAACCTGTTCCTTTTGCCGTTATGGATGAAACTGTAGGTGCTACAACACCTCTCTGCAAAAGAAATGTGTGCCACCTATGAAAGCACCTATGTTTCCAAACGTTGTAGCTGTGGGGTAGCACCGCCATGCATGTTCCACCACTCGAGAGAACTCATATTCCCTCAATCTCTAATTGCATGGTTGGTCCCAAAGGCAACATTGCTAAGAATATAATGGCTCAATTGTCTCCTTATGTTGTCACACTCCTTCTTGTCCGATGTTAAAACATATTTTTAAATTTTTTAATCTCAAGACTAAAGCCTTCCTTTTTCGGGTTTCGGTTTTTCAAGAAGCATAACCCTCACTTTCATTTCTAAAAGGCCGGTACCGAAATCCTGACAGATTTTATTCTAATAATAATAAAAAACAAAAAATCAGACTAATAAAAAAGGGGTTTTCGGGATTCGGGGTTTATTAAGAACATAGGTTTTAATACATATCGAATCGCGAAATCCCAATCCCCGATTTCCCGAAAAGTTGAAGTAAATAATTATTAAAAGTAAATTAGTCGCATCGCTATTTCGGAAATCGGGATGCAGCGATAACATACCTCTTGTCAACTCGATCCCTGAAATCCAAAAACACGAAATCCCGACTCAAAATCTGTGTTAGTCTAAATTAATTATGTTTTGGAGGTCAGTCCTTAATCCTGACTAATTAATTCACTAAAACGAAAATTCACGGCTTAAGTTAATGATTTTTCAATTTCGGAAATCGGGATTCATCGATGACATACTTCCTGTCAACACGATCCCCGAAATCCCGAAACGCTTAATACCAATCAATTATTTTGCTAAAACGAATTTAAGTCCTAATTTAATCTTGTCGTAATTTTGCGATTTCGGAAATCGGGTTTCAGTGATAACATACCTCTTGTGAACTCAATCCCCGAAATCCCGAAACACGAAATCTTGACTCTTAATCTGTTATTAGTCTAAATTAACTCTGTTCTGAAAACATGATTAATGACAATCAATTTTTTTAGGTTTTGTTCACGTTTTGGTTTTCGATTCAATGAAATGTTCCGAATTTTGAATTCAAAAGCGCCAAAATGCGGCCACTTAAATAAAGAAAACTGGTGATATGTGACACTAATGCGTATCTTAGTAAATATCTACTGCATTAAATATATTGAATTCTTGTCAGCCACGTCAGTCCCTTCATCGTTAAATGAATTAAAAGAGAGTTTGAAGGTCTGTGTTTCGCAACATATTCTGTTTCATACTAACAAACATAAGACACATTCAGCCGAGCTCATACACTCCTTCTCTGTGACAGGTTTTCCATCTAACTTAAAGTCATGGCACCAAAGAAAGCACCGAAGAAGAGTGAAGATACACAGGAAGGAGATATCATATCTGACACTACGCCACATGCTATCGACTCAATTAAATCTTGGACACAAATCTCTGAATTCCTGGAATACGAAATCGAGAATTCTCCTACTGATTCCGAGAATCACTTCCAGGATGTAGCATAATCAGAGCTTCATAAGATCACGGCGCGCCCTCGGCTTATGGCACACAACGACATGATCAAATGGGCCTTGGAAAAGATTGATATTCCGACAAGGAGCATTTTGAATGATCAAGGAGTCGTTGTAGGCTCATTTAGACCAGAACATATACAAGTAATGCATAAGCTCTCACCAAATCCTAAGTACACTTTTAATGCCGAGTTTTTAGCTGAATTTCAAAGGAAAGAGTGTACTGAGACAGACCGAACTTATCCCGATTTAATTAGAGAATGGTGGAGATGTCCATCAAAGTTTAGGGACGATACCCATGGGGTTTACACCACGGCATCTTTCAACGAATACATGGTCTATGTAGCCATTATGCTGTGTAGACTTTTCGGGAAAAAGGATCCCTGCCATTTTCCTGCAGATTGGGTGCCCTTTTTAGAAGAAGCTTCAGAAGGATACACTTTCAACTGGAGTAAGATTCTGTCTGATAACCTAGCATAAGAAGTTTCAAATTACAGAGTTGCAAAATCTAAAGGTCAACCAGTGGCCTTTTATATGTCAGCGTACATCAGGGATGCGATTTGCTTTGTGACTCCATTTCCCCTGATGAATTGGAGTTGGAACATAACTTGCCCTGAGCCCATTCATGCATATCATTCTGCACTTTGGGAAGAAAATGCTAAGGATGCATTTTACGAAATTTGTCATTTCCTAATAATTCCAATGAATAAAATGTTTTATGGCTATGAACCCCCTCGCATTCCTGAGCCAGTCTCGGAAAATCTCAAAGCAATAGCTGACTGGTTTGTTGAAGAAAACTTCTCTTACATTAGGGTTTATGGGTGCTCAATTCCCCCTCACGCACTTCCGAAATTCCTCCCTAACAAACTAGTATTGAGGGAGGTAGCATATCAAATAGTGAAAGGTGGTATTGGGATAGAGCTAAAGGTAGCTCAAAAGAAATCATGGCCAATCTTCCCTGTGTATGTTGGGAAATTTTCATTACTAAACCTTGGCCATTCTAAAGTGGAAGCTGAGGCATTAGAGGAGATAAAACTGGTAGATATTGAGCACAGAAAGCATGACCCTTATCAATTAGTCAGCAAACATTTGATGCACTGTAATTTGAAAGCTTATGAACATGAACGATCTTTTTATGATGATATATTCAAGGAGGTTAAAACTTATGAAGAGGTACTAAACAGGGTACGAGCTTTACCACCCGACTTGTAGACTGGTTTTATATCCTTCCAAAGTCACAGGCAAAGTTGTTTGCCAAAAATTTTGCAAGGTGAATCCACGACTCCTCCAAAGCAGGAAGGGCCTCCCCTAGGCCTTGAAACAAATGTACAGGAAAAAGCTAATACAAAGGGAAAAATGAAGGAGAGTGAAATGCCTTCACAGGAAACAGGAGTCCCTCAGACAAAAAAATCAGAGACAGGGAAAGGAAAGGAG
>ML829904.1:29226-76467 GCA_009831015.1 Picea engelmannii | reverse complement strand
TTTTCATGTTTAAGCTTAGATATCTACCTTTAAATAAAAGGAACCCACTCTGATACCAATTTTTGAAATTACTAAGACAACTGAGAGGGGGGGTGAATTAGTTGTTACTGTGATTAAACAATATTAAGTCTATTAAACCATTTTAATATTTCATCAAGTGACCATCAATATTATACATCATATGAATAACATAAATAATGAGCATCAATCACACATAAGATATACACAGAGACAAATTTTCACAAGGAAACCCATAAAGGGAGAAAACTTCTTCTTCTTCGAAATGATAGGCAGTCTTTTAAGTTTTGTACATCATCTATGTTTGAGCACCAACTCAAAGTGAGGCTACTACCTCTATTTTAAAAGATCCAACTTGTTGAGAGCACCAACTCTCTGGTTTCTCTAGCACCCACTAGAAGGAAGCACCAACTCCCTAAATTATCCAGCACCAATTGGATTTATACAAGCACCAACTTGTATACAGAAAACTCCGTGTTTTCCTGAGCACCACCTTGCCACCCTGTTTTTCTAGGCACAACTAGATGGAAGATACACCTTCCAATATTTAAGCACCAAATTGAATATCATAGGACCATAGTTCTCCCTAGCACCATCCTTCCTCCATGATTATGCATAATTTATTAACAAAAAAATAATATAGGTATTTCAATTCTTACCCCTTCTTCACTATTTTGCAATTCTTCTATGGTTCAAAAATTGTTCTGCAGCTCTGCTCTACTACATGCTATTATGCTATTCCGCTCTTTCTTCTATTTGTTCAGTAACTGTTACTCATCTCTGAGTTTTATCTCATGCTCTGCATTCTTTCATTTTACCCTTCTTACAGTTCATCTCATTGTTTTGGTTAGAACAACCAACCTTACACAGTCGTTGCATCTCACCTTTTATACTCATCAGCCTCATCAGTTACACCTCGAATCTCCTTGGGAAAAGACAAAAACTTCTTAGCAACTATATCACCAATTGATCAAGAACCATGATTCGATTTTCTAAGTAAATTGTAACTGAAATTATTAATCATGAAAATAAACGATGACCCTTCGATCATATTCCTTATTAACTTGCACCGTTAGATTACCAATGATGGATCTCATGCCTACTCCATATGCCCACTGGCTGTGATCACGGGCCTAATCATAATGCCTTTCAAATTTCACATTTTGACAATCCAGAGGTGAATAGTCTTGACTCTTCATGTTGCGATCTCTGAAAATGGGCTTAGCTCCGCTAGCTCCTCCCTCTCACATGACCACTGAGCAGTGACCACAGGTTGCGACAAAAGGTGCTTCACGATTTTTTGTTTCAACATTCTTGTCATGAGTGTCCTTGACACCTTCGAATCCTAGTATCCGAAACTTCAAAATGGAGTCAGATCAATGGTCCGCAATCTTGATGATTCGATGGTCCGGATCTTTTTGTGATCTTGCATATTGTGAGTTCCTGCCATGAGTTTCTTCCTTGACTCCTCCAACTCCCGGTATCTGAAACTCTGAAATGGAGTCAGATCAACAGTCCACAATCTTGATGATTTGATGGTCCAGATCTTTTTTGTGATCTCGCATATCGCGATTCCTGTGATGAAGGGTCTCAAAACTCCAAGTTGTGATCCCCAAAATGGAGCTTAGAAATTATCTCCTTCGCTTAAACCTTCGATGATGTGACCTTGTCTATGACCATGGGCCAGACCTTATCGCGATTTCTCATATCACGAGTTGCAAGGTTATAGCATTTCCTTTCTTTGACTTTCCAGTCAGCGAAACGTTAATCCCTCACCACATGTCCCTCTTGGATCAATGGTCAAGAACTTATCATGATTTCACAACTTCACGGGCCTTTGTCATGCCTGATAAATGGTCCACGATCTCCCTTTGATCAACAACTCAAATTACGTCTTGGTTTTTCATTTCACAATTTCATAGGATAGAGCACCTCCTTTCTTTGACTTTCCAGTCAGCGAAATGCCAATCGCTCGCCATGTGCCCTCTACATCCAACGTTCCACAACATACCTCAATCCAAAGGTCCAGATAAATTCTCGAGATTTCACATATCGCAAGTTCCCACACCATGTTCCGTTGACTCATCCAATGTGCAGGTCAATGAAACTCTAGTCGCTTACCACGTGTCCTTCTTGAAGATGGATAGTCTTCCTGCTTTAGGAATTTTGTAGACCCACTTCATCTTGCACATGAAGACCGTGCTCCTTCTTATGGATCCAATGATGGTCAGTCTTCAAGCTCAGATCTGACACCTGAGATCTATTTTCTTCTACTGTGCGTTCCTCCTATATGAATTCAAATCTGACGGTCATTGGGAATTCTGAATGGGATCCAACGATCACTGTTTCTCTTCACTATTGATCTTGCCATTATTGCTGCGCTACTGATCGTGATGATCTTCACCATCAATGAAAAACACACATACTCTACCTCTGTCTAAAAACACGCCAATAGAAGAAGAACAAAAAATTGACTTAGAAGAAAATACGAACAATAAAAGATCGAATTTTCCTACATCAAAAAAATAACATGCCATATGGAAGGACAAATACCATAAAACATATGTTGTGATTTATGCAACAGTTACTGAAGAGATCTGGAAATCATACAACTGATGGTGAAACTCTTCAATCTAGAGTTTAATAATGATGACCTTGTTACCCCCCCCATTACTATGGGTAAATTGATCCAGATGGACGTCAGTGGCCTCCCACCTATTCCAACTGGCTCATTTTGGCAGTTGTTTCCTAGTTTTCGGGTCCTTGATTTTTGGGGCCGTTTTGAGGCCCTAAACAATGTTTATAGGGATCACCACAAAGCACATGTGTATTCCTGAGAGATACATTTCCAATGGGCTATCGTTCTCCCAAAATGGAGATTGTATGCAAAAGTTACGACCCCGAGAAGTTTATGTACTAACTTACCCAAACGGGGCCCACATGAATTTTGGTGCTTCATCTCATGAATTTTGGTGCTTCATCTCCCAGGGTTAGGTTTTTGGATGTATAGGTTTTTTGACATTCCTTTTTATTGTAAAAATCCCTTGAGAGCCTCATTATAATAATCTTCTTGCGAATGAGCGCAACTGTCACATCTCTTCTCAGAGATACCACCACCATTCTAGCAAGCTTGTTTTCCACTGCATTCTACAGTTTCAACTTATTCCCCTATTGAATAGAAACCAATTTTACTGTATATGTGTTATTCTATGTTAAGCATATTTTGGTAATAATGTATTTTCATTTCATTCTGCTCATAAAATCTAGATAATAACTAGACGAGATCATGTCTCATGGTCCACAATGTAGAACATGATTTCAGCCATGATGATGATCAACATGTCCACATATGGCATCCCAATAGCCTCCCTCATTCACCTTTACAACTGAAATTCAACCAAGGTTTATCACATTCAAGCAACCCAGAGTATGGGAGATGTTAAGTCATCATCACCATGAGGTACGTTAGTCCTTATTTTATGCAAAATGTTGTGCTTAACTTGTTGGGTGTGTGGATGAGGATGTTTAGTTGAAGTTGGATAATGGATCACTGGTTTGGGAAATTGTGTTAGTTGCCTTGTTTCACCTTGGTGCTCAACTTATGTTCCCTAGGCCTATGTTGTTACCGCCCAGGGAAAAAGGGGTACTACTGGGGTACCCTCTCAAGGGAAACCTTATGCTCCCCATCATACTTAACACTCTCCACCTTGTATCCTCTCATAATGTACTGAAATTCGGTAATGGGTCATGGTACATTTTTTCATGAGAAGAGGAGTTGAAGGCCTAGAGGTTGTTTCACAACTGCTATGAAAAGAGTAAGAAAATGATGCTAAATAAAAAAAGGAATGATAGAAAAAGAGGACTGACAAAATCCAGTCCAAATTTGAGCTCTATTCTTTCGGTGCTCACCCCAGTCCAAAAAAATGCAACACTCATGGCTTGAAACAAAGGGGACTTGCAAATATAATAAAGAAATACTTAGAAAAAGGAAAAAAAGGGGGATTGGAAAAAATAACATGTAAATATGGGGTAACTCAAGAGAAAGAGAACCCTTCACAAAGGTGCTCATAGACATGGATTCAATGACACCATTATCCATGAGGGAAGCCCTAAAACCATATCACTTTCACACTTACTCTTGAAGGGCTTTTACTTTCCTTCATCACTCTCAAGACCTCTCACTCTACCTAGGTTATTTTATTTCCTATATTAAGGTGGCACACCTAATAGGATTGGATGAAGGCCCTCTAATACTCAAGATTGGTAACTCACATAGGGTCCTGGGTTGGTGAGATACTTGAAGGGGATACTGAGGTGAATTATCTTACATGGATTATATATTAAGTTGCAACTTACTTTTCATGTTTGAAGGAGTAATGTTTCTTATGAAATTTGGCTAACCATGTGTTATACTTTGATTTGTTTTGGATGGACTTGAAATGGTTCTTTAAGGGAAGTCCTAGGCTTGTACCCAGGATGTTGTGCCTTTATTGTGGGATCTTGGCACATGTCATGGAGAGAAGTGGGTCATGTTGTCACTCACCACATTGAGATATTGGCTTTCACATCCTCAGAACCCTAGATGATGAACAACTCGGATTGGTTTGAGCAACTGCAATCATTATGGCACATCAATGGGCTAGAAGCCCCATAGGCTGAGCATAGTACCCTAGGGCCTATTTACACACAATATGGAGGACGTTGCAAAAAAAATGATTCATGAACTATTCATAGATGATATGAAACCTTCCTGTCCTTGGACACAACACATTGAGGCCCTTGATGTCACCCTCTTGACCTTGGCATCACCTTATAGGGTTTGATGGATGGATGAGTACTAAATATTGTTTGGCATGATGTTGGGTGTGGAGACACCTCACTTGACACTTGATTTACCTTGGAGGATGCCACATTTCCTTTGGAGTCATTACCTTAGCCTTTGGAGGCTTGATGTCACCCTTCCTAGTCTTGACATCTCACATGTGTGGGCTATTTTGATTTATTTTTTCTCTTTAGCATTTTGTAAAGGGTTAAATGAGCAGTTAGCCCCACTTCTAATTTGTTGTTGAGATTTTATGTGGAGAAATGTGTTAGGGTAGCATCATATAAGAAGGCTACCCTCACTTTCATTTTTATGATCGTCATTCACTCACCTTTGTGGGTAATACATTTGAATATTTCACTCTCTAAGGGTTACTAGCTCTCCCTCTCTCATGTGCTATGCTTAGAAAGGTCTCTTGTGGATGGATTTGATAATTTTGGATGGATATTTATGCAATTAGGTTTACATTCTCTTGGTTTCTTGGATGAAGTAAGTGTATTGGTCTATGAATCAATATCTACCTATAACAAGAGGTGATATCCCAAGTGTTGATCCAAATCCATTCCTGTCTTTGCTACCTCATTGTTTGTTGAGTTTTTTATATGTTTCTGAATGTTTGTTGTGAAAACGACTAAAGGATGAAATTCACTATCTCTAAATATACCACCTTTTTGGACATGTAATCCTTGGGATTACATTACCTATGTAAATATGATTGTAAATATGAATATTCATAGGTGATAGAAAGGGTCACACAGAAGGTGAATAACAATCGTCACTCAAAAATGTATTTATAGACATTTATGTTAATGGAATAGACAAGTGTGGAGTTAAAAATTCTACCATACCTGGCCTATCAGTGGTATCATAGCGTGGGATAAATCCATGATTTGATCCCTTAGTGTTTACTTGTCTCTTGTGAACATAAAATGCCTCCTCTTTTCCTATCAGTCCCTCTTGCTTCTCTTGTTGATTCTTTGTCTCTCTACTAGTCCTTTTGCGTTCGAGTTCTTCCATGGATTGTTCCAGTCTATGTGTCATTTTTTATTTTCTCCTATCTAGTAAAACCCTAATTTTGTCATCACGTGCATGGATTACCCTCGTGCTAAACCTTAATCTTCTTTCACTTTCACTCAAAATTTTACTGGGCTTTGTAACACACCTAGAAAATCATTTAGTACACATAGTCTCAAGAAATTCATCAACATACATTTGGAAAATCTAGTTATGTTCATTCTTAGGTGTTGAATATGAACCCCGTTTCAATTCCCATGTATGTATTTTTACTTTCCATCTCGACTAATTCATTCGTATAGAGCCTGTATGAATCCTCTTCCATCTTGAAGAATGATTTCGGTCGTTGCTCGAAACCCTAGCATCAATTTCTCATGCATTTGTAGTTGACAAGTTGTGGTTTTCATCCCACTACCCACCAAGGTGTCGATGGTATTGAGTGCATAGAGGATGACAAAAGAAAGGAAGAGGATGGTGCAGAGAGAGGCAACGGAGGTTTTCAAAATTATTTGACGTCTGGCCTGTTGATAATTTCTAGCATTGTTGTGACTGTGTTGGGAGTCATTGTGATTATGGACATTTTCATTTTCTCTATGCACAGGCTCATGCGTACACTAGATCAAACATTTGATTGTACAAGAGAAGAGAACATATTGGAAGGAAGCAATAACAAATGTATAATAATGCACCTATTGGGACTTTCTATCTGATAAGATGTTTCCATGTGCATTTCGAGTTTCATGACAATCTTTCTGATTGATTTTGCAAGATCAATTGAGATTGCATAGTTATTAGTTCACAAGTTTGTTGTTGATACACGTGAATGAAGATGGAAGAATATGCATTCTCTCATTTACATCATTGGCATGGTGTTGAGTGGTAAATAAAATTATCGAGAATGGTACAAAAATATCAAAAGCACCTTGATCTTCAACGATCCATGGCATGGAATTTGTGAAGCAACAGTTTCCAATGAAGAAGAATACAAAACAACTTACTCAAAAGAAAAGCCGAATAATAACAGATCGATTGTTCCTACATCAAAAAATAACCTACCATATGGAAGTACAAATTCCATAAATAATATGTTGTGATTTTTGCGATAGTAAGCGAAGAGAATTGGAACTCACACAACTGATGGTGAAGCTCTTTAACCCAGAGTTGAAGAATGATGACCTTGTTACCCCCTAATGCCTAGAGGTAAATAGAGGAGATCATGTCTCATGAACTGCAATGGAGAACATGATACATGTTGAATTTTAATGCTTAGCTCATGCACATGTGGTTTATTTCAATTTAGCATGTACTTGAACCATAAACAATGCAACAATACCATACACAAGTGTTGTAATAACCAAGATCACAAGAATAATAACCATGCACAAGAACATGAGAGTTTAACCTGGAAAAACCCTTCTCAATCAAGGGAAAAAACCCAACAATCCTTTGCTATAGAGTCAAGAGAACATCCCCCACACCATGAACCATAGAGAATGCAAGAGATTTATCCTTGACCTAGAAACTTGCGCCTAAGATAAGTGCGCAATTTAGCCATACAACTTCTCTGGACAGAATGTTACAAGTGTGTGAGTGAGTGAGATCCACAATGGGGATCTACTCTAATTATACAAGAGCTAGAACATCAAAAGGATGTTTGTATTGGAACAATAGGGCCAACCTCTTCAACTAAATAATATAATTAATCATTACATAATATCAATTATATTTTACATGGTGGGGCTGACTTGTACCCTTCACAACATAAATTAGGGTTACAAAAAATCTTCATCTCAGACAATATAGCAAGGGATCCACACATCCTCTAGTGCTCTTCCACTAGGAACACATCCACCTATTCTCAGCCACAGGGACGTCACTCTCAACAGATCAACTCAACTAAATCCATAGGAGTACCATCTGGAGAGCCATCTCATTTTGAATCAACTAAATCCATAGGAGTCAAACAAAATACCATCTCAAGTCATCTCAACTCAATCTAGAGTATCACGACAAGAGACCACACATCATATGAACTCAGTCCAAAGGAGGATGACACACCCATCACATGGGCTCTCTCACAGACCTCCCAACTTAGTCAAGATGAGAACGATCCAGAGAATGTATCATGAAGCTGCAATCAACAAGACTCCCTCTCATCTAGGGAGGCATTCTCCACCAAGCCAAGTCTCTCATGGAAGTACTCAAACTCTATCCTGGCAATTGGTTTGATGAATAAATCTATAACTTGCTTATGTGTAGCAAGGTACTGCACATGTACTACTTTCCTCTACACCATATCTCTAATATAATGGTATTTGATCTCAATGTGTTTTATTTGTCGTGAAACACATGATTCTCGAAGAGCTTCACACAACTCTAGTTATCACAATGGATAACAGTGGAATCCATCTCATGACCAAATAATTTTACAAGGAGCTTGTGAATCCACTCGCGGACTTCCACACATAACACAATGTACTCTTCTTCTGCGGTACTCAAATCCACATAATTGTTTTTCCTGGTACACCAGGAAACCATGGAAGACCTAAAATTAAAATAACAACTGGATCTTCTCTTTTGGTCCACTACACTCCCTGCCCAATCTGCATTGACATATCCCTGCAATGTCATGTCTACACTGGAGGCATATCTCAGGCCATAACCAACTGTGCCTCATAGATATCTCAACAGATGTTTCACTACTATCCAGTTTGTCTATCTCGGATCACTCATAAATTGTCTGAGTACACTCACTCCATAGCATATATCATGTCGAGTGTTAACCAGATACATCAATGATCCAATCAGTTGCCTATAAAGATATGGATCAATCTCTCCTGACTTAGAATAATATTTGTTCATCTTCTTCAAATTCATAACCATCGGTGTAGGCATGTGATCCAAGTGGATATTAGTGGCCACCCACCTATTCCAATTAGCTCCTCATGTCCATTTTTTTTCCAGCATGTTCTTCTGTACTACTTTGTAATTGTGGGTTCTACACTTCTAGGGTTGTCTGAAGAACCACACATCCTCTAGGTAGATACAGGTGGCCTCTTACCTAATCCAACTGGCTTATTTTGTATGTTTTCATGTCATCACATCTTGTTGTACTTACAGGTTTGATTTGGGCCCCTAAATGTTATTTTTTTGGCTCACCACAATCAAACTATAGATAGAGTTAGAGTTTGATGATAGAATGTGTATTTATCTGAAATACCTTTCCAATAGGATATCACGCACCTAAAACGTAGGTCATATGCAAAAGTTACAACCCTTGGAAGTTGAGGTACCAAATTACACCAACTTACCCATAGGGCCCACATGACGTTTGACATTTCACCTTCTAGGGTTTGGTTTTTGGATGTCCATGGTTTTGGAATTCATGAGCAATATCAAAAAGGCCTCTGGAGCCTCATTGTAATCCATTCTTCTCAGACGAATGCACGTAGAAGCCACATCTCTTCTCAGAGATAGCTACCACCATTCAAGCAAGTGTTTCATTTCTGTAGTTTTACAGTCTCAACCTATTTCATTATTTAATAGAAGATATTGTTCATTGGATATTTGTGTCATTCTTCATATCTCCGTGTTTATTATATTTAGTCTGTTAATCAGTTTGTTCCTCTCCTAAATCTGGATCAATGGTATCATAGTCGTCTTCTCTTCATTTATTTTTCTTCGTGCATGTCCCCAACAAGATCTGGGCACAAGAAGTGGGGACTCAAACAAATTGAGCCATTACAATATCGTTCGCACCGAGTCCGAGAAAAACCAATGGGGGATAAAAAGAAATATGATGGAGCAGGAGATCCTATTAAAATGTTTCTTGAGGAAGCCCTCATGTGACAAAGGAATGAAATGATGGAAAAATTTGTGTAGATACTTTGACGACTTCCCACAGGAGAATCATCTTCATCAAGTGGCCATGCAACCCCCTTCAAGGTACATGTAAATTTTGATATTCCATTATTTGAAGGAATGATAGATGTGGATGTTGTAGATAAATGGTTGAATTTGCTTGAAGGATATTCTTCGTTCTAAAATTTTTTCGATAGGGAAAAGATCACTTTTTCACTCCTCAAGGTTGTTCCCCATGTTAAAGACCAGTGGGATACTTAATATGAGCAAAGGTTTGTGGAGGAATATACAATGTTTGTGGTGGCCCCTACATGGGATTCCTTCCGGGACGCCATTAAAGAACAATACTGCCATGTTGGAAGCTACAAGGACTAGTACACCAGATGGACCACCCTACATCAAGAAAGGGACCAGACAATACCATATTTGATCCAGATTTTCTAAGAAGAATGAAATTAATATAGATTATTAACAGGTGCTTAACAATAAATAATAGAGATACAGTAAAACTGGTTTTCTATTCAATAACGAAATAAGCTGAAACTACAAAATGCAGCGGAAACAAGCTTGCTGGAATGGTGGTGGCTTATCTCTGAGACGAGATGTGACGGCAGTGCGCATTCGTAAGAAGAAAGTTACAATGAGGCTTTGAAGGAAATTTTACAATAAGAAAGAATGCAAAAAACCCTAGACATCCAAAAACCTAACCCTAGGAGATGAAGTGCCAAAAGTCATGTGTGCTCTGTTTGGGTAAGTTAGTACATCAACTTCTTAGGGTCGTAACTTTTGCATACGATCTCCATTTTAGGCATGTGATAGCCCGTTGGAAAGGTATAGTTGAGGATATTAATTTTGGGGGCTCAATTATGCCTTCAAATATCATTAAGGAGCTTGATCCAAAAAAAACTTCATTTAGTCCCTCAAAATGGCCCTAGAAGTTAAAACTGCTAAAAATAATAAATTGCCCAAATTGTCAGAAAACTATTTTAAGCCAGTTGGAAAAGGTAGGTGGCCACCGATATACATATGGATCAATCCTCCCTCCTTAGGAAGTAATGGTATCCATTGTGTTGAGTTCCCCCATCAGATGAGGAAATTTCTGCTGAATTTGGCCCCGGGTGAGCCACTTGCCTTGGTGCAGGAGCTGCCCTGCTTTGACGACTTGATAAAGATGGATCCTTTGTTGTCGAGTGACCTTGATCTATCTGTCCAAAATATTATAATTGGATGCCTGTTGTAGGTAGACAGGGTTGATCTCTTTTGGTGTCAGTTGTTCTGCTACTTCTGAGGTGTCCAATCATGGTGGGAAATAAGGGTGAAGGAGATCCACGTTGAACACTTGGTGCAGACCAAGGAAAGGAGGAATGTTGAGCTAAAAAGAATTATCCCCCATGGCCTTGGTGATAGTGTATGGCCCATAACAGAGTGGGCGAAGCTTTTGATGGGGTCCTGTAAGGCATTCTTTCTGCAAGTGCAACCAAAATTTTTCGCCCACCTGAAACTTATGCGGCACCCGATGTTGATCATGGAATTGTTTGTAATTGTCATTGGACTTCTGTAGGATATCCTGAACCTGTTGGCAGATGTGATGGATCCGCTCAATGAACTAGGTGGCTTTTTCAGCTTCAGTTGGAGTAGGAGATGAGTCGGTCAAGGTGACCGCAAGGGGAAGTGCAACATCTATGGGTCCCAATGGTTGGAATCCCAACTCCACTTGAAAGGGGTTGTGGCTGGTTGAGCTATGTAGGGATCATGTGTGGCTATGATGGACATAGGGAAGGCTCTCATCCCATGTGTGAGGGTTCTTTGAATTAGACATGTGAAGGATATGCACAATCATTCAATTTACAACCTTAGTTTGACCATCTATCTAGGGGTGGAAGGTCATGGATTTGGTGAGCTTGGTGTTTAGTAGTGACCAGAGGCTTGACCAGAATGTGCTGAGAAATAGACTATCTTGATCTAAGACAATGGTTTGTGGGATTCTAAAATGTACCCAAAATCATTCAAAAAATAGCTTGGCAGTGGCCTCTGCTGTGATGCTCTTCTTTCAAGCAACTAGAATCGACATCTTAGAAAAGCGATTAACAACCACAAAAACACAGTCATTTCTCCGCTTGGTGGACAGGAGGCCTGACATGTAGTCCATTGATATGGATTTCGATGGCCTGTTAGGAGTAGGAAGAGGGGATTACAGGCCCTGTTTCTTAGTGGTTGGTTTGGCAATAGCACAAGTAGTGCAGGACCTGATATGCTTGCTGACCTCCTATCAAAGTTTCAGCCAGTAGAAATGTTTCTATAGCATCGCCACTGTATTTTCAACACCGAAGTGTCCTGCCACCCGACTGTAGTGGGATTCCCAGATCAACTTCACTCACTCACTTGATGGAACACAGATATAGCCCAGATGACACAACAACCCATCCTAAAGATGGAAATTATCGACAATTGCATTTGCACCCAACATTTGGTAAGTTGTGGCAAAGTCAGGGTCTGTCTCATAGATTTGGGGCCATCTAGATATCTCATGGCTGCAAGAGTCTAGCACCATGGTGAGTGTCGTGACTGGTGGTTTGCTGAGGAAATCAGTGACGCGATTGGCGCTTCATGTTTTATACTTGATGTTGAGGTGGAATTGCTGCAAGTATGTGGACCACTTTTGATGGTGGTCATTCTGTAATTTTCCCTACATCTACATGAACTGCAGTGTCTTATGATCAGTGTGGATGATTGTCTCCTTCCCAAGAATGTAATGTCTCCACTGGCAGGTTCTTGCACAATTGAGTACATTTCTTTTTCGTAAGTAGGGTACTTACGGACAGTATCTGATAGTGTCTCACTATGATAGGCCACGGGGTGGCCGTGCTGAGTGAGAATGGCACCCACAACATAGTCTGAAGCATCTGTCTTGATCTCAAAAGGATGTTGCAGGTCTGGTAGTGAAAGTGATGGGGATGAGCACAAGTGTTGCTTCAAATCATCGGACGCTTGTTGTTGGGACCAGCCCCACACAAATTTATCCTTACCACCACCTCTGTTTATTTGGCTGAGGGCCAATGCAATATCGAAGAAACCCAACACGAACCGACAATAGAAATTGGCAAGGCCCAAGAAGCTCTGAAGCTCAGTGAGTGTTGTTGGCACTGGCCAATCACGGATGACTTGGATCTTGGCTTGATCCACATGTATGCCATGCTAATCAATGATGTAGCCTAGGTAATGGACCCTATCCATGCCGAAGGAGCATTTTTCCAAGTTGGCGTATATCTTGTGTTGCCACAGGGTGTGAAAAACCTGTTGAATATGCTACAAGTGTTTGGCCCAAGTCTTGTTGTAAATTAGAATGTCATCTAGATACACCACTACAAAAGTATTGGTGAATGGTCGCAGGATATTGTAAGTTTTAAACCTGCGAAGTAAAGCAATGCATATATATATTCTTAAGCAATACAGAAATTAATCAATGGCTCATACACAGAATACACAGAGATCTTTACCGGAAACCCTCAACCGGGAAAACCTTTCTTTTTCATTATATTGAATTTCACCATTCACCATACAATATATACAATGTTTTTAGGTATTCTGTAGATACCAAAACCCTAATCCCTTAATCCGGGATTAATTTACAAATCAGCTAAAAATAGCAAAATCCGCTAAAAATAGCAAATAACCGCCCAAAAATAGTTGGTACGGACTGCCAGACGCAATTGTTGTAGCACACCCACACACACACACACATGCAAAGAATATAACACATACCCAACATATATCATCCATCATCCTCATGAAAGTGGCTGGAGAATTTGTCAAACTAAAGGGCATGACCAACCATTCAAAAAGGCCTTCCTTTGAATTGAAGGTGCTCTTCCATATATCTATCTGTTCTATCACGACCTAGTGGTAGCCAGAATTCAGATCAATCTTACTGAAGTATTTGTCCCCCATGAGTTGATCAAGGAGGTCATCAATTTGGGGAATCAGGTACCAGTTTCTGACTGTGATTTTATTCAGAGCCCGGTAATCAATACAGAGTCACCAGGTTCCATCTTTCTTCTATACCAACATGATTGGGCTCCTGCAAGGTGATGAGCTGGGGCGGATGTGCCTCTTGTGGAGAAGTTCTTAGATCTGTCACTTGATATCCCCATTCTCTAACAAAGAGCAATAATATATTGGTCCATTGGGTAGCAGTGTGTCGGGGGTCATATCGATGAGGTTCTTTACCTAGCAGTGTAGAGGTACCCCTGTAGGAGAGGAGAAGATATCTAAGTATTCTTCAACGACCTTATCTACTTGCTTCTGCTGTGTGGAGAGGTCAACCGCAGAGACCCTGGATGTGGCTGTGATCTTTCCCTTATTCTGAGAGTGAATCATGAAGAAGAAAAACTTCCCCGTCTGAGAGATGACCTTCCTGCATTGCTTATCAGAGATCAAGGAAATAACACTAGGTGGGATTGCCTCAGGTATCCTGTACAATTTTCTGTTCAAAGTAATAATAACACTATGAGGCCTAGACTCATATACAACATGGCGTTTCCATAAATAAGGTTGGCCCAAAATAAAATCACAAACTTCGAGAGGAGCAACATCACATAATACCTCGTCTTTGAAGGGCTTTATGTCGTACGACAGTCGACACTGTTGGCTGACATGGAGATCGCTTCCTTGGTAGAGCCATCCAAGCGGTGTTGTTGGTAGGGCCAACTGCTTGATGACCTCTACTGAGATGAGGTTCTTCTAGCTACCACTATCAATGATGAAGTGCAGTGGGGTGCCTTTTACCTAGATCTGTGAATGGAAGAGGTGCTCTGCTTCTTTTGGCTTGTCTGGTTCACCAGGCTAGAGCTTGGTGGTAGCAACGGTGGCACTGGGTTTCGTGTCAATGATCTGTCTTCCCCTTTCTAGTTCTATCTCAGAGTCATAATCTACATTTGATTGAGAGGCTTTCACTTCAGCCACCAGCGACTGCTTTGAGCGACAGTCAATAGTGTTATGCCAAGGGATCTTATAAAAGTCGCACCACTTCCTGGTATCTGTCTTTGTCTTTCCAGTGGGCTTCTTTTCTTGCAGTTTGGACTGGTTGTCCTAATACTGTCCATATTTTCTATGTCCTTTGTTTGGTGGGTTAAGGCTGCCCTTTCCTGGATTTTGATGTGAGGGGTTCCCAGGCCCAAATTGTTGCGTCTTTTGTTTGAGCTTCTGCTTGATTTTGACCGCATATCGGTAGGTCGCCCCCAAGGATGAGATGTCCAGAAATTCCATTTTGGTATGGATGTATCTATGCAGATCACCGTGATACTTGAGCATCAGATGTCACTCCAAATCTTTGATACCCAACTTGGTGCGCAAGGTATGGAAGATATTTGTGAAATTTGGCACTGCTTGGTCTCTTTCTTGCCGCAGTGTGGTCCATTTGGTATACAGGTCATCATAACTTCTGACAGGGTAGTATTGTTCCTTAATAGCATCCATGAAGGATTCCTAGGTGGCCATGACTGAAAATAATGAGGTTTCCTCTGTTTACTTTTTCTCACAGAAATCTTCCCACCAATCTTTGACATGGGGAACGACTTTGAGGAGCGCAAAAGTAATATTTTCTTTATTCGAAAAGTTATGAATATAAAAATACCCTTGTATATTCAACCACTTTTCTACAACATCTGCATCTATCTGACCTTCAAATATGGGAATATCAAAGTTTATTTGTACCTTGAAGGGGGTCGTGCCTCCATTCGAAGAAGATGCATCCCCTGTTGGTAGTCGTCGAAGGATTTGTGCAAAAGTATCCATCATCTCGTTCCTCTGTTGCATGAGGGCTTCATCAATTAACAGTTTGAAAGGATCTCCTGTCCTGTCATCTTTATTTTCTCCTTCCATGGGGGGTCGCTTGGGTGTGCGATAGCTTCTTTCCTCAAGAGAAACAAGCTTGAGACCCAACTCTTTGTACTCTGACCTCGTTGGGGACATGCATTAAGACGAAAAGGAGAAGACCACTCTGATACCACTGATATATACTTTATGATTAGAATGAAATGAATACAGATTATTAATAGGTTCTTAACACAAAATAATAGAGATACAGTAAAACTGGTTTTCTATTCAATAATGAAATAAGATGAAACTATAAAATGCAGCAGAAATAAGCTTGCTGGAATGGTGGCGGCTTATCTCTGAGAAGAGATGTGACGATAGCACGCATTCGCAAGAAGAAAGTTAGAATGAGGCTCTAAAGGCATTTTTACAATAAGAAAGAATTCCAGAAACCCTAGACATCCAAAAACCTAACCCTAGGAGATGAAGCGCTAAAATTCATGTGGGCCCCGTTTGGGTAAGTTAGTACATCAACTTCCCGGGGTTGTAACTTTTGCATACGATCTCCGTTTTAGTCGTGTGATAGCCCATTGGAAAGGTATCATTGATGATATTAATTTTGGGAGCTCAATTATTACTTTGACTATCATTGAGAAGCTCGATCCCGAAAAACCTTCATTTAGGCCCTCAAAATGGCCCCGAAAGTTAAAACTGCTAAAAATAGTAAATTGCCAAAATTGTCAGAAAACTATTTTGAGCTAGTTGGAAAAGGTGGGTGGCCACCAATATCCATCAAGATAAATCATCCATCCTTAGGAAGCAATGGTATTCATTGTGTTGAGGTCCCCCATCAGATGAGGACATTTCTGCTGAATTTGGCCCTGGGTGAGCCACTTGCCTTGGTGCAGGAGCTTCCCTGCTTTGATGACTCGATAAAGCTAGATCCTTTGTTGTCGAGTGCCCTTGATATGTCTATCCATAATATGATCATTGGATTCCTATTGTAGGTAGTATGGGTTGAGATCTGTTGGTGTCAGTTGTTCTGCAACTTCTGAGGTGTCCAATAATGGTGGGAAATAAGGGTGAAGGAGATCCACGTTGAACATTGGGTGCAGACCAAGGAAAAGAGGAATGTTGAGCTTAAAAGCATTATCCCCCACAGCCTTGGTGATAGTGTACGACCCATAATAGAGTGGGCGAATCTTCCGATGGGGTCTTGTAAGGCATTCTTTCTGCAAGTGAAACCAAACTTTGTCGACCACTTGAAACTTATGTGGCACCCGATATTGATCATGGCACTTATTTTACTTGTCATTGGACTTCTGTAGGATATCCTGAACCTATTGGTGGATGTGTTGGATCCACTCAATAAACCTGTTGGCTTTTTTCAGCTTTAGTTGGAGCAGGAGATGAGTCGTTCGAGGTGACTGCAAGGGTTAGTGAAACATCTATGGGTCCCAATGGTTGGAATCCCAACCCCACTTGAAAGGGGTTGTGGTCGATTGAGCTATGCAAGGCTCAGTTGTAGCTATGCTAGACATAGGGAAGGCTCTCATCCCTTGTGTGAGGGTTCTTTGAATTATACATGCGAAGGATATGCACAGTCATTTGATTTACAACCTTGATTTGGCCATCTATCTAGGGTTGGAAGGCCATCGATTTGGTGATCTTGGTGTCCAGCAGTGACCAGAGGCTTGACCAGAATGTGCTAAGAAATTGACTATCCTGATCTGAAACAATGGTTTGTGGGATTCTAAAATGTACCCATAATCGTTCAAAGAAGATATGGTAGTGGTCTCTGCTGTGATTCTCTTCTTGTAGTCAACCAAAATCACCATCTTAGAAAACTGATCAACAACCACAAAAACACAGTCATTTCCCTGCTTGGTGGACGGGAGGCCCGACATGTAGTCCATTGAGATGGATTCCCATGGCATGTGAGGAGTAAGAAGAGGGGTGTACAAGCCCTATTTCTTAGTGGTTGGTTTGGAAATATCATAGGCAATGCAGGACCTGATATACTTGCTGACCTCCTATCGAAGTTTCGGCCAGTAGAAATGTTTCTGTAGCATCGCCACTATCTTCTCAATGTCAAAGTGTCCTGCCACCTGACTGTAGTGGGATTCCTAGATCGGCTTCGTTCGCTCACTTGATGGAACACAGATATGGCCCAGATGACACAACAACCCATCCTAAAGATGGAAATTATTGATAACTATGTTTGCACCCAAGATTTGGTAGGTGGTGGCGAAGTTAGTGTCTGTCTCATAGAGTTGGGACCATCCAGATGTCTCATGGCCGCAAGAGTCTAGCACTGTGGTGAGTGTCGCGACTGGAAGTCTGCAAAGGAAATCAATGACATGATTGGTGCTTCCTATTTTATACTTGATGTTGAGGTGGAATTGCTGCAAGTATGTGGACCACTATTGATGGCGGTCATTCTGCAATTTTCCCTACGTCTGCATGAACTGTAGTGGCTTATGATCAGTGTGGATGATTGTCTCCTTCCCAAGAATGTAATGTCTCCACTGAAGGAATGCTTTCACAATGGAGTACATTTTTTTGTCTTAAGTAAGGTACTTATGGAGAGTATCTGACAGTGTCTCACTATGATAGGCCACAGGGTGGCCGTGTTGAGTGAGAATAGCACCCACAACATAGTCTGAAGCATCTGTCTCGATCTCAAAAGGATGTTGCAGGTCTGGTAGTGGAATTACTGGGGCTGAGCACAAGCGCTACTTCAAATCATCGAACGCTTGTTGTTGGGATGGGCCCCATGCAAATTTCTCCTTACAATCACCTCTTTTTATTTAGCTAAGGGCCCATGCAATATGGGAGAAACCCAACATGAACCTGCGGTAGAAATTGGTAAGGCCCAAGAAGCTCGAAAGCTCAGTAAGTTTTGTTGGGGCTGGCTAGTCACGAATGACTTCGATATTGGCTAGATCCACATGTATTCCATGCTGATCAATGATGTAGCCTAGGTAGTGAACCCTATCCATGGTGAAGGAGAACTTTTCCAAGTTGGTGTATAGCTTGTGTTGTTGTAGGGTGTGCAGAACCTGCTGAATATGCTGCAAGTGTTCGGCCTAAGTCTTTCTTTAAATTAGAATGTCATCCATATACACCACTACATAAGTATTGGTGAATGGTCGCAGGATATCGTTCATCATCCTCATGAAAGTGGCTGGAGCATTTGTCAAACCAAAGGGCATGACCAACCATTCAAAAAGGCCTTCCTTTAAATTGAAGGCAGTCTTCCATACATCTGTCTATTCTATCGGGACCTGGTGGTAGCCAGACTTTAGATCGATCTTACTAAAGTATTTGGCCCCTGTGAGTTGATCAAGGAGGTCATCGATTCGGGGAATCGGGTACTAGTTTCTGACTGTGATTTTATTCAGAGCTTGGTAATCAATAAAGAGTCGCTAGTTTCCATCTTTATTATGTACCAGCACAATTGGGCTCCCACAAGGTGATGAGTTGGGGCGGATGTGCCCCTTGTGGAGAAGTTCTTGGATCTGTCACTTGATCTCCTTTTTCTCTAACAAAGAGTGATGATAGACTGGCCCATTGGGTAGTGGTGCACCAGGGGTCAAATCAATGGGGTGCTTGACCTGGCAATGCAGAGGTGCCCCTGTAGGTGAGGAGAATATATTCTTGTATTCTTCCACGAAATTATCTACTTTCTTTTGCTATGTGGAGAGGTCGGCCGCAGAGACCCTAGATGTGGCTGTTATCTTTCACTTATTCTGAGAGAGAATCACGAAGAAGATAAACTTCCCCATCTGATATATGACCTTCCTGCATTGCTTAGCAGAGATCAAGGAAATAACACTAGGTGGGACTGCCTTGGGTATCTTGTACAATTTCCTGTTCAAAGTAATAATAAAACTACGAGGCCTAGACTCATATACAACATGACATTTCCATAAATAAGGTTTTCCCAAAATAACATCACAAACTTTGAGAGGAGAAACATCACACAATACCTCATCTTTGAAGGGCTTGATGTCGTAGGACAGTCGACACTATTGGCTGACACGAAGATCACTTCCTTGGCGAAGCCATCCACTGGTGTACGATTGTGGGTGTGACATTGTTGGTAGGGATAGATGCTTGAAAACCTCTGCTGAGATGAGGTTCTTCTGGTTACTACTATCAACGATGAAGTGCAGTCGGGTGCCTTTTACCCACATCTGTGAATGGAAGAGGTGCTCTCCTTCTTCTGGCTTGTCTGGTTCACCAAGCTGGAGATTGGTGGTAGCAACGGTGGCACTAGGTTCTGCATCAATGATATGTCTTCCCCTTTCTAGTTCTGGCTCAGAGTCATAATCTGCATCTAATTCATAGGCTTTCACTTCAACCACCAATGACTGCTTTGAGCAGCAGTCAACAGTGTTATGCCAAGGGCTCTTATGGAAGTCACACAACTTTCTGGTATCTTTCTTTGTCTTTTTGGTGTCCTTCTTTGCTTGTGGCCTGGACTGGTTGTCCTAATACTATCCATATTTTCTCTATCCTTTTCTCAGTGGGTTGGGGCCACCCTTTCCTGGCTTTTGTTGTGAGGGGTTCCCAGGCCCAAATTGCCACGTCTTTTGTTTGAGCTTCTTCTCGATTTTGATGACATATCAGTAGGTTGTGCCCAAGGATGAGATTTCTAGAAATTCTATTTCAGACTGATGTATCTATGTAGAGCACTACGATACTTGAGAACCATATTTCACTCCAAATCTTTGATACCCAACTTGGTGTGCAAGGTATGGAAGATATTTGTGAAATCTAGCACTACTTGGTCTCTTTCTTTCCGTAGTGTGGTCCATTTGCTATACAGGTCGTCATAACTTCCAACAGGGTAGTATTGTTCCTTAATAGCATCCGTGAAGTATTCCCAGGTAGCCATGACTGAAAATAATGAGGTTTCCTTTGTTTCCTTTTTCTCACAGAAATTTTCCCACCAATCTTTGACATGGGGAACGACTTTGAGGAGCACAAAAGTAATATTTTCTTTATTCAAAAAGTTATGGACAGAAAAATACACTTCTAGTAGATTCAACCACTTGTCTACAACATATGCATCTATCTGACCTTCAAATATAGGAATATCAAAGTTTATTTGTACCTTGAAGGGGGCGACGCTTCCATTCGAAGAAGATGCATCCCTTGTTGGTAGACACCGAAGGATTTGCGCGAAACTATCCATCATCTCATTCCTCTGTTGCATGAGGGCTTCCTTAATCAATAGTTTGAAAGGATATCCTGCCCCATCATCTTTATTTTATCCTACCATGGGAGGTCACTTCGGTGTGTGAGAGCTTCTTTCCTCAAGAGAAACAAGCTCGAGACCCAACTCTTTGTACTCTGACCTCATTAGGGACATCCATTAAGACGACTAGGAGCAGACCGATCTGATACCACTAATCCATATTTTATGAGCATAACAAAATGAATACAGATTATTAATAGGTTCTTAACACAAAATAACAGAGATACAGTAAAACTGGTTTTCTATTCAATAACGAAATAAGCTGAAACTGTAAAATGCAGTGGAAACAAGCTTGCTGGAATGGTGACAGCTTATCTCTAAGAAGAGATGTGACAATAGTGTGCATTCGCAAGAAAAAAGTTACAATGAGGCTATGAAGGCCTTTTTACCATAAGAAATAATGACAAAAACCCTATACATCCAAAAACCTAACCCTAAGAGATGAAGCACCAAAATTCATGTGGGCCCCATTTGGGTAACTTAGTACATCAACTTCCCAGGGTCGTAACTTTTGCATACGATCTCTGTTTTAGGTGTGTGATAGTTTGTTGGAAAGGTATCATCAAGGAGATTCATTTTGGGGGCTCAATTATGCCTTCGATTATCATTGAGAATATTGATCCCGAAAAACCTTCATTTAGGCCCGCAAAACGACCCCGAAAGTTAAAACTACTAAAAATAGTAAATTGCCAAAATTGTCAGAAAACTCTTTTGAGCCAGTTGGAAAAGGTGGGTGGCCATAGATATCCATCTAGATCAATCCTCCCTCCTTAGGAATCAATGGTATCCATTGCGTTGAGGTCCCCCATCAAATGAGGAAATTTCTGCTGAATTTGGCCCTGAGTGAGCCACTTGCCTTGGTGTAGGAGCTGCCTTGCTTTGACGACTCAATAAAGTTGGATCCTTTGTTGTCGAGTGCCCTTGATCTATCTGTACACAATATGATCATTGGATTCCTATTGTAGGCAGTCAGGGTTGAGCTCTATTGGTTTTAGTTGTTATGCTACTTCTGAGGTGTCCAATAATGGTGGGAAATAAGGGCAAAGGAGATCCACGTTGAACATTGGGTGCAGAACAAGGAAAGGAGGAATGTTGAGCTCAAAAGAGTTATCCCCCATGGCCTTGGTGATAGTGTACATCCCATAACGGAGTGGGTGAAGCTTCCGATGGGGTCCTGTAAGGTGTTCTTTCTGCAAGTGCAACCAAAATTTGTCTCCCACCCGAAACTTATGTGACACCTGATGTTTATCATGGTGCTCTTTGTACTTGTCATTGGACTTCTGTAGGATATCCTAAACCTATTGGAGGATGTGTTACATCAGCTCAATGAACCAGGTGGCTTTGTCATCTTCAGTTGGAGCAGGATATGGGTTGTTCGAGGTGACCGCAAGGGGAAGTGCAACATCTATGGGTCCCAATGGTTGGAAACCCAACCCCACTTGAAAGGGGCTGTGGTCAATTGAGCTATGCAGGGATAAGTTGTAGCTATGATGGACATAGGGAAGGCTCTCATCCCTTGTGTGAGGGTTCTTTGAATTATACATGCGAAGGATATGCACAATCATTCAATTTACAACCTCAGTTTGGCCATCTGTCTGGGGATGGAAGGCCACGGATTTTGTGAGCTTGGTGTCCAGCAATGACCAGAGGCTCGACCATAATGTGCTGAGAAATTGACTATCCTTATCTAAGACAATGGTTTGTGGGATTCCAAAATGTACCCAGACTCGTTCAATGAAGATATTGGCAGTGGCCTCTATTGTGATGATCTTCTTGCAGGCAACCAGAATCGCCATCTTAGAAAAGCGATCAACAACCACAAAAACATAGTCATTTCCCTGCTTGGTGGATGGGAGGCCTGACATGTAGTCCATTGAGATGGATTCCCATGGCATGTCAGGAGTAGGAAGATGGGTGTACAGGCCCTATTTGTTAGTGGTTGGTTTGGCAATAGCACATGCATTGCAGGACCTAATATACTTGCTGGCCTCCTATCAAAGTTTCAGCTAGTAGAAATTTTTTTGTAGCATTGCCACTATCTTTTCAACGTCGAAGTGTCTTGCCACCAGATTGTAGTGGGCTTCCCAGATTAGCTTCTCTTGCTCACATGATGGAAAAAAGATATGCCCCAGACGACACAACAACCCATCCTGAAGATGGAAATTATTGACAACTTTGTTTGCACCCGACATTTGGTAGGTGGTGGCAAAGTCAGGGTCTGTCTCTTAGAGTTGGGGCCATCCAGATGTCTCATGGACGCAAGAGTCTAGAACCATGGTGAGTGCCACGACTGGTGGTCTATTGAGGCAATAAGCGACATGATTGGTGCTTCATGTTTTATACTTGATGTTGAGGTGGAATTGCTGCAAGTATGTGGACCACTTTTGATGGCAGTCATTCTGTAATTTTCCCTGCGTTTGCATGAACTGCAGTGGCTTATGATCAGTGTGGATGACTGTCTCCCTCCCAAGAATGTAATGTCTCCATTGTTGGAATGCTTTCACAATGGAGTACATTTCTTTTTCATAAGTAGGGTACTTACAGATAGTATCTGACAATGTCTCACTACGATAGGCCACGAGGTGGCTGTGCTGAGTGAGAATGGTGCCCACAACATAGTCTGAAGCATTTATCTTGATCTCAAAAGGATGTTGTAGGTCTGGTAGTGAAAGTACTGGGCTTGAGTAAAAGAACTACTTCAAATAATTGAACGCTTGTTTTTGGGACCAACCCCATGCAAATTTCTCCTTACCACCACCTCTGTTTATTTGGCTGAGGGCCCATGCAATAAGGGAGTAACCCAACATGAACCTACGGTAGAAATTGGCAAGGCCCAAGAAGCTCCAAATCTCAGTGAGTGTTGTTGGGGCTGGCCAGTCACGAATGACTTGGATCTTGGCTAGATCCACATGTATTCCATGCTGATCAATGATGTAGCCCAGGTAATGGACCCTGTCCATGGTGAAGGGGCATTTTTCCAAGTTGGAGTATAGCTTGTGTTTCCACAGGGTGTGCAGAACCTGTTGAATATGTTGCAAGTGTTTGGCCCAAGTCTTGTTGTACATTAGAATGTCATATAGATACACCACTACAAAAGTATTGGTGAATGGTCACATGATATTGTCCATCATCCTCATGAAAGTGGCTAGAGAATTTGTCAAACCAAAGGCCATGACCAACCATTCAAAAAGGCCTTTCTTTGACTTGAATATGGTCTTCCATACATCTATCTATTCTATCGGGACCTAGTGGTAGACAGACTTCAGATCAATCCTACTGAAGTATTTGGCCCCTGTGAGTTGATCAAGGAGGTCATCGATTCGGGGAATTGGGTACTGATTTCTGACTGTGGTTTTATTTAGAGCCTGTTAATCAATACAGAGTCGCCAGGTTCCATCTTTCTTTTGTACCATCACGATTGGGCTCCTACAAGGTGATGAGTTAGGGTGGATGTGCCCCTCATGGAGTAGTTCTTGGATATATTGCTTGATCTCCTCATTCTCTAACAAAGAGAAATGATAGACTGGCCCATTGGGTAGCGATGCGCCGGGGATCATATCAATGGGGTGCTTGACCTGGCAATGCAGAGGTACCCATATAGGTGAGGAAAAGATATCTGAGTATTCTTACATGACCTTATCTACTTGCTTCTGATATGTGGCAAGGTTCGTCGTAGAGACCCTAGATGTGGTTGTGATCTTTCCCTTATTCTGCTAGAAAATCATGAAGAAGACAAACTTACCCATTTGAGAGATGACCTTCCTACATTTCTTAGCAAAGATCAAGGAAATAACACTAGGTGGGACTGCCTCGGGTATCCTGTACAATTTCCTGTTCAAAGTAATAATAACACTATGAGGCCTAGAATCATATATAGCATGATGTTTCCATAAATAGGGTTGGCCAAAAAGAACATCACAAAATTCAAGAAGAGAAACATCACAAAATACCTCATCTTTGAAGGGCTTGATGCCATATGACAGTCATCATTGTTGGCTGACATGAAGATCGCTTCCTTGGCGGAGCCATCCAATGGTGTATGGTTGTGGGTGCGATGTTGTTGGCAGGGCTATCCGCTTGATGAGATCTACTGAGATGAGGTTCTTTTGGCTATTTCTATCAATGATGAAGTGTAGTGGGGTGCCTTTTACCCACATCTATGAATGGAAGAGGTGCTCTCCTTATTCTGGCTCGTCTAGTTCACCAGGCTAGAGCTTGGACGTAACAATGGTGGCACTGGGTTGTGCATCAATGATCCATCTTCCCATTTCTGGTTCTGGCTCGGAGTCATAATCTGCATTTGATTCAGAGTCTTTCACTTTGACCACCAGTGACTAATTTGAGCGGCAGTCAACAGTTTTATACCAAGGGCTCTTATGGAAGTCGCACCAATTCCCAGTATATTTCTTTGTCTTTCCAGTGTACGTCTTTGCTTTTAGCTTGGAATCATTTTCCTGATACTGTCCATATTTTCTCTATCCTTTTCTCAGTGGTTTGGGGCTGCCCTTTCCTTACTTTTGTTGTGAGGGGTTCCCAGGCCCAAATTGCCATGTCTTTTGTTTGAGCTTCTGCTTGATTTTGACGACATATTGGTAGGCCACGCCCAAGGATGAGTTGTCCAGAAATTCCATTTTGGTTTGGATGTATCTATGTAGAGAACCATGATACTTGAGCACCAGATGTAACTCTGAATCTTTGATACCCAACTTGCTGTGCAAGGTATGGAATATATTTGTGAAATTTGGCACTGCTTGGTCTCTTTCTTGCCGCAGTGTGGTCCATTTGGTATACAAGTCATCATAACTTCCAAAAGGGTAGTATTGTTCCTTAATAGCATCCCTGAAGGATTCCCAGGTGGCCGTGACTTAAAATAACGAGGTTTCTTTTGTTTCCCTTTTCTCACAGAAATTTTCCCACCAATCTTTAACATGGGGAACGACTTTGAGGAGTGAAAAAGTAATCTTTTATTTATTTGAAAAGTTATGGATAGAAAAATACCCTTCTAGTAGATTCAACCACTTGTCTACAAAATATGCATCTATCTGACCTTCAAATATAGTAATATTGAAGTTTATTTGTACCTTGAAGGGCGTGACGCCTCCATTTGAAGAAGATGCATCCCCTGTTGGTAGCCGTCGAAGGATTTGCGCGAAACTATGCATCATCTTGTTCCTCTGTTGTGTGGGGGATTCCTCAATCAACAATTTGAAAGGATATCATGTCCCTTCATCTTTCTTTTCTCTTTCCATGAGAGGTCACTTGGGCATGCAAGAGCTTCTTTCCTCAAGAGAAACAAGCTCGAGACCCAACTCTTTGTACTTCGACCTCGTTGGGAACATGCATTAAGACGACAAGGAGCAGACCGCTCTGATACCAATGATCCATATGTTATGAGCATAATGAAATGAATACATATTATTGATAGGTTCTTAACACAAAATAATAGATATACAATAAAACTGTTTTTCTATTCAATAACGAAATAAGATGAAACTATAAAATGCAGTGGAAACAAGCTTGCTGGAATGGTGGTGGATTATCTCTGAGAAGAGATGTGATGGCAGTGCCCATTTGCAAGAAGAAAGTTAGAATGAGGCTCTGAAGGCATTTTTACAATAATAAATAATGTTAAAAATCCTAGACATCCAAAAACCTAACCCTAGGAGATGAAGCACCAAAAGTTATGTGGGCCTCGTTTGGGTAAATTAGTACATCAACTTCCAGGGGTCGTAACTTTTGCATATGACCTCCGTTTTAGGTGTGTGATAGCCCGTTGCAAAGGTATCATCGAGGAGATTCATTTTGGGTGCTCAATTATGCCTTTGAATATCATTGAGGATATCTATCTATAAAAACGTTCATTTAGGCCCTCAAAATGGCCCCGAAAGTTAAAACTACTAAAAATAGTAAATTGCCAAAATTGTCAGAAAACTATTTTGAGCCAATTGGAAAAGGTGTGTGGACACCGATATCCATATAGATCAATCCTCCCTCATTAAGAAGAAATGGTCTCCATTGCGTTGAGGTCCCCCATCAGATGAAGAAATTTTTGCTGAATTTGGCCCTGGGTAAGCCACTTGCTTTGGTGCAGGAGCTGCCCTACTTTGATGACTCGATAAAGCTAGATCCTTTGTTGTCGAGTGCCCTTGATTTTTTTGTCCACAATCTAATCATTGGATGCCTATTGTAGGCAGTCAAGGTTGAGATCTGTTGGTGTCAGTTGTTCTGCTACTTCTGAGGTGTCCAATAATGGTGGGAAATAAGGGCGAAGGAGATCCATGTTGAACACTGGGTGCAAACCAAGGAAAGGAGGAATGTTGAGCTAAAAAGAATTATCCCCCATGACCTTGGTGATAGTGTATGACCCATAATAGAGTGGGTGAATCTTTCGATTGGGTCCTGCAAGGCATTCTTTTTGCAAGTGCAACCAAACTTTGTCGCCCACCTGAAACTTATGCGACATCTGATGTTGATCATGGCATTGTTTGTACTTGTCATTAGACTTTTGTAGGATATCATGAACCTATTGGTAGATGTGCTGGATAAACTCAATGAACCAGTTGGCTTTGTTAGATTCATTTGGAGTAGGAGATGAGTTGGTCGAGGTGACCACAAGGGGAAGTGAAACATCTATGGGTCCCAATGGTTGGAATCCCAACCCCACTTGAAAGGGGTTGTGGTCAGTTGAGCTATGCAGGGCTCAGTTGTGGCTATGCTGGACATAAGGAAGGCTCTCATCCCATGTGCAAGGGGATTTGAATTATGCACGCAAAGGATGTGCACAATCATTCGATTTACAACCTCGGTTTGGCCATCTATCTGGGGGTGGAAGGCCATGGATTTGGTGAGCTTGGTGTCAAGTAGTGACCAGAGGCTCGACTAAAATGTGCTGATAAATCAACTATCCTAATCTGAGACAATGGTTTGTGGGATTCCAAAATGTACCCAGAATCGTTCAAAGAAGAGTTTGGCAGTGGCCTCTACTGTGATACTCTTCTTGCAGGCAACCAAAATCGCCATGTTAGAAAAGCGATCAACAACCAGAAAACACAGTCATTTCCCCACTTGGTGGATGGGAGGCCCAACATGTAGTCCATTGAGATGGATTCCCATGGCCCGTTAGGAGTAGGAAGAGGGGTGTACAGGCCCTATTTCTTCGTGGTTGGTTTGGCAATAACATAGGTAGTGCAGGACCTGATATACTTGCTAACCTCCTATCCAAGTTTCGACCAGTAGAAATGTTTCTGTAGCATCGCCATTGTCTTTTCAATGCTGAAGTGTCCTTCCACCCGACTGTAGTGTTATTCCGAGATCAGCTTCGCTCACTCACTTGATGGAATGAAGATATGGCCCAAATGACACAACAACCCATCCTGAAGATGGAAATTATCGACAACTGTGTTTGCACCCAACATTTGGTAGGTGCTGGCAAAGTCAGGGTCTGTCTGATAGATTTGGGGCCATCTAGATGTCTCATGGCTACAAGAGTCTAACACCGTGGTGAGTGCCGCGACTAGTGGTATGTTGAGGCAATTAGTGACGCGATTGGTGTTTCCTGTTTTATACTTGATGTTGAGGTGGAATTTCTACAAGTATGTGGACCACTTTTGATGGTGGTCATTCTGCAATTTTCCTTGCATCTGCATGAACTGCAGTGGCTTATGATCAGTGTGGATGAGTGTCTCCTTCCCAAGAATGTAATGTCTCCACTGGTTTCATGCTTGCACAATCGAGTACATTTATTTGTCATAAGTAGGGTACTTACAGACAGTATCTGATAGTGTCTCACTATGATAGGCCACAGAGTGGCCGTGATGAGTGAGAATGGCACCCACAGCATAGTCTGAAGCATCTGTCTTGATCTCAAAAGGATGTTGCAACTCTAGTAGTGAAAGTACTGGGGTTGAGCACAAGCACTGCTTCAAATCATCAAACACTTGTTTTTGGGACCGAACCCATACAAATTTCTCCTTACCACCACCTCTATTTATTTGGTTGAGGGCCCATGCAATATGGGAGAAACAGAAATTGGCAACGCCCAAGAAGCTCTGAAGCTCAACGAGTGTTGTTGGGGCTGTCTAGTCATGGATGACTTGGATCTTGGTTTGATCCACATGTACACCATGCTAATCAATGATGTAGCCTAGGTAATGGACCCTGTCCATGCCGAAGGAGCATTTTTCCAAGTTGGCGTATAGCTTGTGTCATCGCAGGTTGTGCATAACCTACTGAATATGCTGCAAGTGTTCGGCCCAAGTCTTGCTGTAAATTAGAATGTCATCCAGATACACCACTACAAAAGTATTGGTGAATGGTCGTAGGATATCGTCCATCATCCTCATGAAAGTGGTTGGAGAATTTTTCAAACCAAAGGGCATGACCAGCCATTCAAAAAGGCCTTCCTTTGACTTAAAGGCGGTCTTCCATACAAATATCTGTTCCATCGGGACCTGGTGGTAGCCAGACTTCAGATCAATCTTACTGAAGTATTTGGCCCCCACGAGTTGATCAAGGAGGTCATCGATTCGGGGAATCGGGTACCGGTTTTTTATTGTGATTTTATTCATAGCCCGATAATCAATATAGAGTCACCAGGTTCCATCTTTCTTCTGTACTAGCATGATTGGGTTCCTGCAAGGTGATGAGTTGGGGCAGATGTGCCCCTTGTGGAGTAGTTCTTTGATTTGTTGCTTGATCTCCTCATTCTATAATAAAGAGTGACAATAGACTATCCCGTTGGGTAGCGATCAACCGAGGGTCAGATCGATGGGGTGCTTGACCTGGCAGTGTAGAGGTACCCCTGTAGGTGAGGAGAAGATGTCTGAGTATTCTTCCACGATCTTATCTACTTGCTTCTGCTATGTGGAGAGGTTGGTCTTAGAGACCCTAGATATGCCTGTGATGTTTCACTTATTCTAAGAGTGAATCACGAAGAAGACAGACTTCCTCATCTGAGAGATGACCTTCCTACATTTCTTAGGAGAGATCAACAAAATAACACTAGGTGGGATTGCCTCGGGTATCCTGTACAATTTCTTGTTCAAATTAATAATAACATTATGAGGCCTAGACTCATATACAGCATGATGTTTCCATAAATAAGTTTGGCCCAAAATAACATCACAAACTTCGAGAGGAGAAACATCACAAAATACCTCATCTTTGAAGGACTTGATGCTCTATGACAATCGACATTGTTGGCTAATGCAGAGATCGCTTCCTTGGCGTAGCCATCCAATGGTGTGTGGTTGTGGGTGCGGCGTTGTTGGCAGGGCTAGCCACTTGATGATGTCTGCTAATATGAGGTTATTATGGCTACCGCTATCTATGATGAAGTGCAACGGGGTGCCTTTTACCCATCTCTGTGAATGGAAGAGGCATTCTCCTTCTTCTGGCTCATCTGGTTCACCAGGTTGGAGCTTGGTGGTAGCAACAGTGGCACTGGGTTCCACATCAATGATCTGTCTTCCTCTTTTTGGTTCTGTATCAGAGTCATAATCTGCATCTAATTTAGAGGCTTTCACTTTGGCCACCAGTGACTGCTTTGAGTGGCAGTCAACAGTGTTATGCCAAGGGATCTTATGGAAGTTGCACCACTTCCCGATATCTTTCTTTGTATTGTTGGTGTCCTTCTTTGCTTGCGGCTTGGATTAGTTTTCTAGATACTGTCCATATT
The DNA here is from genome assembly GCA_009831015.1 of Picea engelmannii. Taxonomy (NCBI): domain Eukaryota; kingdom Viridiplantae; phylum Streptophyta; class Pinopsida; order Pinales; family Pinaceae; genus Picea; species Picea engelmannii. The sequence continues at coordinate 45,996 of ML829904.1, read as the reverse complement.
TTCTCTGTCCTTTGTTCGGTGGGTTGGGGCCACCCTTTCCTATCTTTTGTTGTGAGGGGTTCCCAGGCCCAAATTGCCGCATCTTTTGTTTGAGCTTCTGCTCGATTTTGATGGCATATCGGTAGGCCGCGCCCAAGGATGAGATGTACTAAAATTGCATTTTGGTCTGGATGTATATATGCAGAGCACTATGATACTTGAGAACCATATGTCACTCCAAATCTTTGATACCAAACTTGTTGCACAAGGTATGGAAGATATTTGTGAAATCTGACACTGCTTGGTCTCTTTCTTGCCACAATGTGGTTCATTTGGTATACAAGTCGTCATAACTTCCGACAGGGTAGTATTGTTCCTTTATAGAATCCCTGAAGGATTCCTAGATGTCCATGAATAAAAATAATGAGGTTTCCTCTTTTTCCTTTTGCTCACAGAAAGTTACCCACCAATCTTTGACATGGGGAACAGCTTTGAGGAGCGCAAAAGTAATCTTTTCTTTATTTGAAAAGTTATGGATAGAAAAATACCCTTCTAGTAGATTCAACCACTTGTCTACAACATCTACATCTATCTGACCTTCAGTTATAGGAATATCAAAGTTTATTTGTACCTTGAAGGGGGCGACAACTACGTTCGAAGAAGATGCGTCCCCTGTTGGTAGCCACCGAAAGATTTGTGCAAAACTATCCATCATCTCATTCCTCTATTGCATGAGGGATTCCTCAATCAACAGTTTGAAAGGATATCCTATCCCATCATATTTATTTTCTCTTTCCATGGGAGGTCGCTTGGGCGTGCGAGAGATTCTTTCCTTAAGAGAAACAAGCTTGAGACCCAACTCTTTGTACTCCGACCTCGTTGGGGACATGCATTAAGACGACAAGGAGTAGATTGCTCTGATACCAATGATCCATATTTTATGAGAAGAAAAAAATGAATAGAGATTGTTAACAGGTTCTTAACACAAAATAACAGAGATACAGTAAAACTGGTTTTCTATTCAATAGCGAAATTAGCTAAAACTATAAAATGCAGCAGAAACAAGCTTTCTGGAATGGTGGCAGCTTATCTATGAGAAGAGATGTGACAGAAGCATGCATTCAAAAGAAGAAAATTAGAATGAGGCTCTGAAGGCCCTTTTACAATAAGAAATAATGCCCAAAATCCTAGACATCTAAAAACCTAACCCTAGGAGATGAAGCGCCAAAAGTCATGTGGGCCCCGTTTGTGTAAGTTAGTATATCAACTTCCCAAGGTCGTAACTTTTGCATACGATCTCTGTTTTAGGCATGTGATAGCCCGTTGGAAAGGTATTGTTGAGGAGATTCATTTTAGGGGATTATTTATGCCTTCAACTATCATTGAGGATATCAATCCCAAAAACCCTTCATTTAGGCCCTCAAAATGGCCCCGAAAGTTAAAACTGCTAAAAATAGTAAATTGCCAAAATTGTCAGAAAATTGTTTTGAGCCAGTTGGAAAAGGTGGGTGGCCACCGATATCCATATGGATCAATATTTCAAAAATATTTTCCATACCCTACACACTAAATTGGGTATCCAATAATCTGAGCGTCATTTGATTCTCAAATGCCACGATTATTTGCATAGATACATTCAAACAGAAATGGAGTTCTTGGACATAGCCTCATTGGGAATGGATTATAGGTATACTTTCAAGATCGAGCAGAAATTTAATAAAAAATGATGAGAGTTTGGATCTACAAACCCTTCACATACGATGCAGGGCAAAGGAAAACCCAACCCACACAACAAAGGACCAAGTCGATATGACCACCCTCAGGATAACCAGTCCAAGTCACAACACAAGAGGGGCAATGAGAAGAAAAATAAGGACACGGGAAAATGGTGTGAGTCCCATAAAATTCCTTGGCATAACACTGAAGAATGTCACTCCAAGAAGTACCTCGTGCTTGAGATGAAGGATTCTGAGTCAGAGGTCGATTCTGATTCTGAGTCAAATCCTAAAGGAGGGAAGCAGATTATTGATGTTGAACCCAGTGCCACTATCACTACCACCAAATTTTAGTCAAGTGAACCAAAATAACTAGAGGAAGGGGAATTCCTCTTTCACTCATAGATGTGGGTCAAGGGGGCTCCGATTCATTTCATTGTCAATAGCGGTATTCAAAAGAACCTTATTTCAGCAGAGGTCGTCAAATAGTTGGAACTGCCAATGACACTGCACCTGTATCCCTACACCATTGGTTGGCTTAGCCAAGGAAGAGATCTTTGTGTTAGCCAACATTGTCATCTTCCCTATGACATCAATCCTTTCAATGATGAGATACTGTGTGATATTTCTCCCCTTGAAGTTTGTGATGTTATTTTAGGAAAACCATATTTGTGGAAGCGTCATGTTGTGTATGAGTCTAGACCCCATAGTTTTATTATTACTTTGGATAGAAAATTGTACAAGAGTCCAGAGGTAGTGTCGCCTACTGTTATTTCTTTAATCTTTGCTAAGAAATGCAGTAAGGTCATTTCACATATGGGGAATTTTGTCTTCTTTGTGATCCATTCTCATAGTAAGAAGAAGGTCACTGCCACATCTGTGGCCTCTACAAATCACCTCTCTTTATAGTAGAAACAATTGGACGAGATCGTGGAAGAATACAGGGACATCTTCTCCTCACCTACAGGGGTACCAACATATTTCCAAGTCAAGCATCCAATTGATATTCCCCTTGGCACACCTCTACCGAATGGACTGGTCTATCGGTGCACGCTGATGGAGAATGATGAAATCAAGCATTGGATCCAAGAGCTTCTTCAAAAGGGGAACATCATACCCATCTCCTCCCATTTTGGAAGACCGATTGTATTGGTGCAGAATAAGGATAGGACTTGGCGACTCTGCATTGATTACAAATCTTTAAATAAAATCAAAGTCAGGAATTGCTACCCCATTCTTAGGATTGATGACCTTCTTGACCAACTCAAGGGGGGGAATTTCTTCAGCAATATTGACCTAAATTTTGGCTACCACCAAGTTCCCATCAAACCAATTGAAGGTCTCTACGAATGGCTAGTCATGCCCTTCAAGTCTAAAGAAGGTCTCTACGAATGGCTAGTCATTCCCTTTGGCTTAACAAATGCACCAACCACTTTCATGAGGTTGACGGATGATGTATTGAGACCCTTCACCAACTCTTTTGTGGTAGTATATTTGGATGACATCCTCATCTTCAGCAGAACATGGGAGGAGCACATGCGACATATTCAACAGGTTTTGAGCACTTTGCGGCAACACAAGCTTTATGCCAACTTGGAAAAATTCTCTTTTGGCATGAAAAAGGTCCAATACTTGGGCTACATTTTTTATGATCATGGGGTACATGTTGATCCAGCTAAGATCCAATTCATCTGTGATTGGCTAGCCCCAACCACACTGATCGAGCTTCTAATCTTTTTGGGACTAGCCAACTTCTACCAATGGTTTGTGTTGGGATTCTCCCATATTGCATGGGCCCTCATGCAGGTGACCAAGGGCGGTGGTAGGTCCAATTTCATGTGGGGGAAACAACATCAATGAGAATTCAATGATATGAATCATCACTTATTATTAGCTCCAGTACTCTCCTTTCCCGATCTGCAACAACCATTCGAGATTGAGACTAATGCATCTGACTGTGATGTGGGAGCAGTTCTCACTCAATGTGCATTCGGTGGCATACCATAGTGAGACACTCTCCAATAATGTTCATAAATACCACACCTATGACAAGGAAATGTATTCCATTGTACAAGCCTGTCGTCAATGGAAAAATTACATTCTAGGGAAAAAGATGATTATACACACTGATCACAAGCCTCTATAGTTCATACAGACATGGGAGAAATTGCAGAACGACCGCCATCAGAAGTGGTCCACCTACCTACAGTAGCTCCATCTCAACATCAATTATAAGACATGTATCTCCAATCATGTCATTAACTACCTCAGTTGGCCTCCAATGGCTTCACTCACCACTGTGCTCCATTCCTGTGGCCCTGAAGCATCTGAGTGGCCCCAACTTTATCAGCAAGATCTAGAATTTTCCACCACATATCAACTCTTGGGTATAGGTGCAACTATCATTGATTTTCACATTCAGGATGAACTCTTATGCCACCAGGCCATCTTTGTATTCCTACAAGTGAGTGTGCAAATATGATTTGGGAATCCCACTATAGTTGCGTGGCTAGACATTTTGGCATAGAGAAAATTGTGGTCGTTCTTCAGAAACATTTTTATTGGCCAAAACTTCGACAGGACGTCAGCAAGTATATCATATATTTCACTGCTTGCTCCATTTCCAATCCAACCATCAAGAAGCAAGGCTTATACACCCCTCTTCCTATTCCGAAGAATCCTTGGGAATGCATCTCAATGGATTACATTTTTGGCTTGTCGTCCACCAAGCAAGGAAATGACTACATGTTTGTGGTCATTGATCGATTTTCAAAGATGGCCATCCTCACATTCTGTAAGAAGAATGTCACAACGGAAGATATTGCTAATCTCTTCTTCGAATGAGTGTGGGTCCACTTTGGGATACCACAAACCATCATCTCTGACCGAGACAATAGGTTCCTCAACACCTTTTGGTCGAGTCTATGGTATCTGTTGGACACCAAGCTCACAAAATTCACTTCTTTCCACCCCCAAAATGATGGCCAAACATAGGTCGTCAATCACATGATTGTGCACATCCTGCGCATGTACAATTTTAAGCATCCATGTACATGGGAAAAGAGTCTCCCATATGTCCAAAAAAGTTACAACAGTTCTCTCCATAGTTCCACCAGCCATATCCTTTTTTAGGTGGGTCTAGGATTCCAACCCTTGGGACCCATTGATGTTTCACTTCCTCTTGCCACCCCACAAACAGACTCTTCCCTTGATAAGTCTATAATCGAAAAATACACCATATTCATTGAGCAGATTCATCACATCCGCCAACAGGTGATCCAGGTGGATATTAGTGGCCACCCACCTTTTCCAATTGGCTAAAAACATTTTTCTGGCAATTTTGGTAATTTACTATTTTTAGCAGTTTTTCGGGTCCTGAAACTTCCAAAGCCGTTTTGAGGCCCTAAACGACATTTTTTGGGAAAATGGGGAGAAACATCGAGGTTTGTTTGATGTTTCTCACACAAAATTTGTAGCCTCGAATAGATCTTTCTAACGAGGTATTGAGTGCGTCAAACATAGATCATATGCAAAAGTTACAACCCCGAGAAGTTGATGTACTGACTTACCCAAACGAAGCCCACATGACTTTTGATGCTTCATCTCCTAGGGTTAAGTTTTTGGATGTCTAGGGTTTTTGGCATTCCTTTTTATTGTAAAAAGGCCTTTAGAGCCTCATTGTTACCATATTCTTGCGAATGAGCACAACCGTCACATCTCTTCTCAGAGATAAACTTCCACCATTCAAGCAAGCTTGTTTTCCACTGCATTTTACAGTTTTAGATTATTTCCTTATTGAATAGAAAACTAGTATTATTGTATCCCTGTTATTTTGTGTTACACACCTGTTAATAATCTGTAGTCTTTTCATTCTGGTCATAAAATCTAGATCAATGGTATCAGAGCGGTTTGCTCCTTGTCATCTTAATGCATGTTCCCAATGAGGTTGGAGTACAAAGAGTTGGGTCTCGATCTTATTTCTCTTGAGGGAAAAATCTCTCACATGCCCAAGCGACCTCTCATGGTAGGAGAAAAGAAAGATGATGGGACAGGATATCATTTCAAAATGTTGATTGAGGAATCCCTCATGCAACATAGGAACAAGATGATGGATAGTTTCATGCATATCCTTCGACAACTAACAACAAGCGACACATCTTCTTTGAGAAGAGGCGTCGCTCACTTCAAGGTACAAATAAACTTTGATATTCCTATATTTGAAGGTTAGATAGACGCAGATGCTGTAGAAAAGTGGTTGAATCTACTAGAAGGGTATTTTCCTGTCCATAACTTTTCTAATAGAGAAAATATTACTTTTGCACTCCTCAAAGTCGTTCCCCATGTCAAAGATTGGTGGGAAACTTTCTATGAGAAAAAGGAAACATAGGAAACCTCATTATTTAAAGTTGTAGCCACCTGGTAATCCTTCAGGGATGCTATTTAGGAACAATACTACCCTGCCAAAAGTTATGATGACTTGTATACTAAATGGACCACACTGCGGCAAGAAAGAGACCGAGCAGTGCCAGATTTCACAAATATCTTCCATACCTTGCGCACCAATATGGGTATCAAATATTCAGAGTGACATCTGGTTCTCAAGTATCATAGTGCTCTGCATAGATACATCTAGACTGAAATGGAATTTTTGAACATCTCATCCTTGGGCACGACCTACCGATATGCTGTCAAAATCGAGCAGAAGCTAAAAAAAAAGACACCGCAATTTGGGCCTAGGAACCCCTCACAAAAAAATCCATGAAAGGGTGGCCCCAACCCAAAGAACAAAGGACAAAGAAAATATGGACAGTATCAGGACAACTAGTCCAAGCTACAAGCAAAGAAGTACACTGGAAAGACAAAGAAAGATACCGAGAAGTGGTGTGACTTCCATAAGAGCCCTTGGAATAAAATTGTTGACTTCCTCTCAAAGAAGTCGCTGGTGGCCGAAGTGAAATCCTATGAATCATATGTGGGTTCTGACTTTGAGTCAGAACTAGAAAGGGGAATATGGATCATCGACATAGAACCTAGTGCCACCATTGCTACCACCAATCTCCAACCTGGTGAACAAAACGAGCAAGAAGAAGGAGAGAACTTCTTCCATTCATAGATGTGGGTAAAAGGAACCCCACTTCACTTCATCATTGTTAGTTGACAATGCCGTACCCACAACCCTAAACCATTGGATGGATATTCCAAGGAAGCAATCTTCGCGTTAGCCAACAATGTCGATTGTCGTACGAGATCAAAACCTTCAAAGACGAGGTATTGTGTGATGTTTCTCCTCTTGAAGTTTGTGATGTTATTTTGGGCCAACCTTATTTATGGAAATTCCATGTTGTATATGATTCTGGGCCTCGTAGTTTTATTATTAATTTGAACAGGAAATTGTACAAGATACCTGAGGTAGTCCCACTTAGTGTTATTTCCTTGATCTCTGCTAAGCAATGCAGGAAGTTCATCTCTTAGACGGGAAAGTTTTTATTATTCATTATTTTCTCTCATAATGAGTGAAATATCACAACCATATCTAGGGTATCTTTGGACTACCTCTCCACACAGTATCAGAAAGTATATAAGGTCGTGGAAGAATACTTGTATATATTCTCCTCACCTATCGGGGTACCTCTGCACTACTAGGTCAAGCACCCCATCGATCTGACCCCCGACACACCACTGACTAATGGGCCAACCTATCGTCACTCTCTATTAGAGAATGAGGATATAAAGTGACATATCCAAGAACTTCTCCACAAGGGGCGCTTCCGTCTCATCTCATCACCTTGCGGGAGCCCAATCGTGCTAGAATAGAAGAAATATGGAACCTAGTGACTCTGCATTGATTATTGGGCTCTGAATAAAATCACAATTAGAAACCGGTACCCAATTCCCCAAATCGGCAACCTCCTTTATCAATTCAAAGGGGAAAAATAATTTAGTAAGATTGATCTAAAGTCTGGCTACCACTAGGTCTCGATAGAACAAAAAGATGTATGGAAGACTGCCTTCAAGTCAAAGGAAGGACTTTTAGAATGGTTGGTCATGCCCTTTGGTTTGAAAAATGCTCTATCCACTTTCATGAGGATGATGGACGATATCCTGCAACCATTCGCCAATACTTTTGTAGTGGTGTATCTGGATGACATTCTCATTTACAACAAGACTTGGGCCGAACACTTGCAACATACTCAACAAGTTCTGCACACCCTACAACAGCACAAGCTATACGCCAACTTCGAAAAATTCTCCTTAGACATGGACAGGGTCCATTACTTGGGTTACATTCTTGATCATCATGGAATACATGTGGATCTAGCCAAGATCCAAGTCATCCGTGACTGACCAATGCCAACCACACTCACTAATCTTTGGATCTTATTTTTCCTTGCCAATTTCTATCACAGGTTCATGTTGGGATTCTCCCATATTGCATGGGCCCTCAGCCAAATAACCAGGGGTGGTGGTAAGGATAAATTTGCATGGGGTCGGTCCCAACAACAAGCGTTCGATGATTTGAAGTAGTGCTTGTGCTCAGACCCAATACTTTCACTACCATATCTGCATCAGCCCTTTAATATCGAGATATATTCTTCAGACTTTGTTGTGGGTGTCATTCTCACTTAGCATGGCCACCCCGTGGCCTATTATAGTGAGACACTATCAGATTTTGTCTGTAAGTACCCTACTTATGAAAAATAAATGTACTCCATTGTGCAAGCCTGTTGCAAGTGGATACATTACATTATTGGGAAGGAGACATTCATCCACACTAATCATAAGCCACTGTAGTTCATGCAGACATAAAGAAAATTGTAGAATGACCTCCATCAAAAGTGGTCCACATACTTGCAAAAATTCCACCTCAACATCAAGTATAAAATAGGAAGAACCAACCACATCGTTGATTGCCTCAACAAACCTCCAGTAATGACACTCACCACTGTGATAGACTCTTGAGGACATGAGACCTATGGATGGCCCTGAGACATACCCAAAATTTGCCACCACCTACCAAATGTTGGGTGTAAACGTAGTTGTCGATAATTTCCATCTTTAGGATGGGTTGTAGTGTCATTTGGGCCATATTTGTGTTCCATCAAACGAGCAAGAAAAACTGATCTAGGAATCCCACTACAGTCGGGTGGCAGGACACTTCAGCATTGGAAAGATAGTGGCAATTCTACAAAAACATTTCTACTGGTCGAAACTTCAATAGGAGGTCAGCAAGTATATTAGGTCCTCCATTGCCTATGCTATTGCAAAACCTACCACTAAGAAATAGGGCCTGTACACTCCTCTTCCTACTCTTGACAGGCCATGGGAATCCATCTCAATGGACTACATGTCGGGACTCTCGTCCACCAAGTGGGGAAATGAATGTGTTTTCGTGGTTGTTGATCAATTTCTAAGATGGCGATTTTGGTTTCTTGCAAGAAGAGCATCACAACAGAGGCCACTACCAAGATCTTCTTTGAACGAGTCTGGGTACATTTTTGAATCCCACAAACCATTATCTTAGATAAGGACAGTCGAGTTCTCAGCACATTCTGGTCGAGCCTCTGGTCATTGTTGGACACCAAGCTCACAAAATCCACAACCTTCCACCCCAAAACAGATGGCCAAACCGAGGTCGTAAATCGAATGATTATGCACATCATTTGCATGTATAATTCCAAGTGCCCTTGCACATGGGATGAGATTCTTCCCTATGTCAAGCATAGATACAACTGATCCCTACATAGCTCAACCAACCACATCCCCTTTTAGGTGGGGTTGGGATTCCAACCATTGGGTCCCATAGATGTTGCACTTCCCCTTGCGTTCACCTTGACCGACTCATCTCCTGCTCCAATTGAAGCTGAAAAAGACAGCCAGTTCATTGAGAGGATCTAGAACATCTGCCAATAGGTTCAGGATATCCTACAAAATTCCAATGACAAGTACAAGAAACAACATGATCAACATCGGGTGCCACATAAGTTTCAGGTGGGCGACAAAGTTTGGTTTCACTTGTAGAAAGAACGCCTTACAAGACCCCATCAGAAGATTCACCCACTCCGTTATGGGTTGTACACCATCACCAAGGTTTTGGGGTATAATTGTTTTGAGCTCAACATTCCTCCTTTCCTTATCTTGCACCCAGTGTTCAATGTGGATCTCCTTTGCCCTTATTTCCCACCATTATTGGACACCTCAGAAGTAGAAGAACAAATGACACCAATAGAGCTCGACCCCGACTATATACAACAGGAATCTTGTGATCATATTGTGGACACACATATCAAGGGCACTCGACAGCTAAGGATCCAACTTTATCAAGTCATCAAAGCAGAGGAACTCCTGCACCAAGGCAAGTAGCTCACTCGAGGCCAAATTCAACAGAAATTTCCTCATATGATGGGGAAACTCAATGCAATGGAGACCATTGCTTCCTAAGGAGGGTGGATTGGTCCAGGTGTATATCAGTGACCACCCACCTTTTCCAATTGCCTCAAAACAATTTTCTAGCAATTTTAGTAATATACTATTTTTAGCAGTTTTTCAGGTCCTGAAACTTCCAGAGCTGTTTTAAGGCCCTAAACGACATTTTTTGGGAAAATGGGGAGAAACATCAAAGGCACTTCCATGTTGCTCACTCAAAAGTTGTAGTCCTTGGATAGATTTTTCTAATGAGGTATTGAGCACATCAAACAAAGATTGTATGAAAAAGTTACGACCCCGGGAAGTTGATGTACTGACTTACCCAAACGGGGCCCACATGAATTTTGGCGCTTCATCTCCTAGGGTTAGGTTTTTGGATGTCTAGGGTTTTTAACATTCCTGTTTATTTTAAAAATTCCTTCAGAGCCTCATTGTAACCATCTTATTGCAAATGAGTGCAACTGTCACATCTCTTCTCAGGGATAAGCCACCACCATTCCAACAATCTTGTTTTTCGTTGCATTTTATAGTTTCAACTTATTTCCTTATTGAATAGAAAACCATTTTTACTGCATCTCTATTATTTTGTGTTAAGCATCTCTTAATAATTTGTATTCATTTAGTTCTTCTCATAAAATCTAGATCAATAGGTCCAGGAGATTTTGCAGAAATCCAATTCTAAGTACAAGCAGCGCCATGATCAACATAGGGCACCACACCAATTTCAGGTTGGTGAAAATTTTTGATTACATTTTCAAAACGAGCATCTCACTGGGCCCCATCATGAGCTTCTCCCACTTCATTATGGGCCTTACACTATCACCAAGGCTGTGGTTAGAAATGATTTTGAGCTCAACACTCCACCCTTCCTTGTTTACATCTAGTATTCAATGTGGACCTCCTTCGACCATATTTTCCCCTATTATTGGACATATCCGAGATCGCAGAACAACTAACACCAACAGAGCTCAACCTTTACTACATGGAACAAGAATCCATTGATCATATAGTGGACACACAGGTCAAGGGAACTCTCCAGTAGTGGATCCAACTTTATTGGGTTGTCAAGGCAGGGAAACGCTTACACCAAGGAAAGTGGCTCACCCGGGGCCAAATCCAATAAAATTTTCCTCACCAGATGGAGGAAATCAATGCAATGGATACCATTGCTTCCTAATGGGGGAGGATTGATCTAGGTGGATATTGGTGGCCACCCACCTATTCCAACTAGCTCCTCGTGTCCATTTTTGGTTCAACACATTCTTCTTTACTTCTTTGTAATTGTGGGTTCTACACTTTTGGGGTTGTCTGAAGACCCACACATCCTCCAGGTGGATATGAGTGGCCTCTTGCCTAATCCAACTGGTTTATTTTGTATGTTTTCATGTCAACACATCTTTTTGTACTTCCAAGGTCGTTTTGGGGCCCTAAACGTTGTTTTTTTGGCTCGCCATAATCAAACTATAGACATAGTCAAAGTTTGATGAAACAATGTGTAGTTCTATGAAAGACCTTTCCAACGGGCTATCACGCTCCTAAAATGGAGGTCGTATGAAAAATTTACAACCCTTGGAAGTTGAGGTACCAAATTACACCAACTTACCCATAGGGACCACATGACTTTTGGCGTTTCACCTTTTATGGTTAGGTTTTTGGATGTCCAGGGTTTTGACATTCATGAGTAATATAAAAAATGCCTTTGGATCCTCATTGTAATCCATTCTTCTTAGACAAATGTGCATAGAAACCACATATCTTCTCAGAGATAACTACCACCATTCGAGCACGTGTTTCAATTCTGTAGTTTTACAGTTTCAGCCTATTTCATTATTTTATAGAAGATATTGTTCACTAGATATTTGTGTTATTCTTCATATCTCTATGTTTACTGTATTCAGTCTATTAATCAATTCGTTCCGCTCCTAAATCTAGATCAACATGGATTTTCAGTTTGTCATCCCTAATTTCTTCAATATCTCGACTGTATATTTTCCTTGACTCAGGAAAATATCATCAGTCCTCGGACATACTTATATTCCCAAGAAGTAGTTCATCATACCAAGGTCCTTCATCTCGAATTCATAAGTCAATTCACACTTACACTCATCAATAATACTTTTTGAACCAATGAGGAATAAGTCATCAACATACAAGACCAAAATCAGGCACTCGTCACCAACAATGTGGTAGTATAGGTTAGGATTAACAATAATCTTGTTGAATCCCAAACTCATCAAGTATCCATAAATCTTCTCATACTACACATGAGATGCCTTCTTTATCGCATACAGGGATTTCTTCAACCTGCATACATGCGACTCCTTCTCATGTGTCACGAATCCATCTCGCTATTCGATGTAAACTTCTTCCTCAATCTCACCATTGAGAAAGGTTGTATTTACATCCATCTGATGTAGTCTCAAACCCATGGATGCAGCTAGGGAAATGATCGTATGGATGGAAGTGTATCTGTAAACATAAGAAAATGTCTTCTCATAATCTATTCCCTCCACCTAAGAGAATCCTCTAGCCACAAATCTCACTTTGTACTTCTCGACACTTCCATCAGTTGCATGTTTGATCATACAGATCCACTTGGAATTTACTACAAACTTCCCTTTCGGTATTGGAACAATATCCCACACATCATTCTTCATGATGAATTGATACTCTTCATTCATGGCATCTTGCAAAACCTATTGAACTATTGCTTCTCCATGACAAGAAGGCTCAATATCAATGATGTGGCTCATAACTCAAACATAGCTTGAAAATATCTGTGGTTTCTTTCTTTCTCAGAATGTACAACACAGAGATGCATGTCCCTTTGCCTCCTGCAGAGTATATCAAGCGCAAGCATGCCTCTTATGTCCTACCACAATGTCTCTCATAACATATACTAGAGCTATGCGATCAACTAGATCAATAATTGTCTCCCTCTGAACTAATCAAGACGTAGAAGGTGTTGTCTCTTCATTCTTCTCATTGTCAATATCCATCTGAGAAGATATGGATCTTCGAAAGGCTATCTCTTCCTCAAAGGTGACATCTCTGCTAACCTCGATCTATCTCTGACTAGGGATGTATATCCAATATGCATTCAAAGATTCATTGTACCCAAAAAATGTACTATTTATTCCTGAAGGTTCTAGCTTGGTCCTCTTCTCCTTGGGTACATGAATCTATACTAGACACCCAAATATTCTGAAGTGTCCAACCTCATGCTTCACTACGGTGAAAGTTTCTTCAGGAGTCATGTTCTTCAGAATATGATGAGGAATCATGTTCTGAACATACACATCTCTCATGGATGCCTCTTGCCACAAAATCATAGGTAGATTCTGATCATGTATCATCGCTTTGGTTGCCTCCAAGCGTTAAAGGTTATCTACTTGGCATTCTTGTTATCATTTGAGTGTTGAGTTCTGCCTATATTTCCTTCATCTCTGTTATGTTACAAGATTGTGGACAACTGAAACAAAGACATTATAATGAGTGTTAATATCTGAAGTTTTCCTTGTTGGTGATTTGCACACATAATCCTGAATATATCCCCTAACAAATCGATGCAATGTATTAATGAGTGACTTGGTCTTAAAAGATAACTACCTAAGGGTTTCAACACATTTTATGTGCAAAGTTATGGGCTCTTTCCAGATATTAATGGTAACATTATTAATGCATGGTCTAATACACTTGAATGGTTAAGTACTCCACTGCTTGTGCACTTTACTTATATAGTCACATTGATGTTGATTGTTGCTAGAAGTTGGATTTTCTACTTCACTCTTCATTGTGCCCTTTATCTCTGATTTTTTTAGATAGTGATGATCTGTCCTAAATACATGGTACATGTTCTTTGAGTACTTGTAAATTTCTTGATTCTTAAGCATTGTAGATGCATCAAACAATTTTATTTTCTTGGGTCACCTTGAACACTAATTTCAAATAATGATAAATCTTCCCTAAGACTCTTCCATTGTAATATGTTTTGAGTAACTGATGGAAAGTGTATCTTGATTGCTGGAAATTTTATGGTGTTTCTTGAGCATCATTGGCAGATGAATCTCACATCCTAAATACTTGTTCTCATGGTCAAGATAACACAATAGTAATCTATGTTGAATAACATAATTCAAAACACTTTGGATGGTATTACTTTGTTTCCCTAAATGCTAATGTTGATACTTGGGGTTTGAACCTTTTGACACTTAAGAACGGTACTACAATAAATCTTATCACCATCCTTCACAACATTGATAATCTTCACATTCTCCTAGTTGAATTTATGGTTTATGGCATAAATCTGATGATAATCTACTGTGGTTAAATATTGACACTAAATAAAATAAGTGGGATTGGTTAGAGATTACTCAATATCACATGCATTTACTCATTCTTATATTTATAGTTCTACTAAATTTTCCTTTTCCTTGGTCTTTTCCAGCAAGACCAACACTTTTTTTTTATCCCTAGATTCAAGCCAACTTTATTTTTACAAATTTATTTCAATCCCATATATGGGTATGAGGGTGGGGTGGGGTCTCCCACAACTACACCAATGGAAATGCTCCTCTCCACATATTACAACCCTTTCATATAGTTTAGTGGCCATCTCTTTAAACATATGCAATTCTTATTTCAACCCAAGGGGTCTCCTTTTGGGTTGCAATGAGATCATTTACTAGCTTGTGTTTCCTCCTTTTGTGAGCTCTAATGCCTCTTGCAAAGGCATGGTATCCCCTACATGGTCCCTGTAATGATACAAACTTGCTTGGCTCTATGTCCAGGGCACTTGAGGTATCCTTTCTCAATAGTTATATTACATTGGTCCTATATATTAACAACCCCTCACTCCTCTAGAAGATTCCCATCCTCTTGTAGCATACAAATAGAAAATTCCACCTATATTTTTTGGGGGCTTAAGATTGGTAATTGAAAATTGGCATAATGGAAATACCTTGAATGGAATTTGTTCAATAGATGTGTCAAAAACAAGCTAGTTCACAAAATTTGTCACTTGGGGGCCATATTCAAAGTCTACACCACCAGTGAAAAAACATTGTTTTGCTTTCGATTCCAAAGGTTTAGTGGAGCCATCTAAGGAACTACAATCACATTCAATTCCTACAAGTCAACCCAAGCCCCATGGAAATGTTCACTCTACACCCTCAAACCTAAAGTGTGAGGCTTATGACTAAGGTATCTATACATTTATAAGACGATTTAATTTGTTTGGATCCTATATGTATACATTTCACATATTTTTCTTTAGTTTGCTTCCCAATTTTAATCTTAATGCATGGTATGATATTCACTTCTCAACACGACTTTATATGAGATTTATTCTTATTAAGTTTATTATTTTCATGTGTAATACCTTTTGACATTCCCCTTTTCCTGATTCAGGGGTATGCTAGTTAGGATTGCTCTAATTTTCCATTTTTACAACATGGCACAATGTATTACCCTCTGAGCATTTTCAGATAATGTTTTCAGCAATCCTTACCATGGTCAAAGATGTATTGGTACATTTTAAGGGACATACTATGATTCATTCTAAAATGAATGGTAATGTGTGGGATGGGTAGAATATATAGATATGCAGTATAAGTGAAAAATAAGATAGGAATTAAGTGAATATGCTTCCAATTTTGTTTTACATCATCTCAATGTCTAGAGTTTTTTACCAGTAGTTATACAAAGTAGATCTGTTTTATGTAGATAAAAAACAATTGTGTTTCCACCCTGATGTATCACTAAAGCTATCTTCAAACCATTCAAAAATAGAAAGAGCTAGAAGAGAATGCTAGAAGCATCCTTGCATCTATAATTGTACCAAGAAGAACACCACAGACCATAGTAGTTACTACATATAATTTGGGTTTTTGAAGGTAATAATTAATTTTAAATTTATTGGCAAACAGGTCACAACCTACAAGTTTGACAAATTGTGATAGATAACTCATGTCTCATCATATGATGGAAGAAGGAATAATTGAAAGTACCAGTTAGTCCATGTGTTGAGACTACAAAAGTGTGGGTTATTTTTTACCTTCCCAAAAATGACAAGGAAGCCACTATGGGTAGAATGGAGTACTAAGAAGCCCCATCTAGACTAGTGTGACTTATACACAGTGTCATGTTCTAAAAAGAGAGTTAAATTGTCAATTATTGGCAACTATGGGCAACAATTGCTTTGATATTGTTCCTATCTAGAACATTATATTTCTTCATATTGGGCATTTGATTGTCTACTCAAGAAAACTTTAAGGAAATTTGTCCGTTGTTTCTTCAACCTAGCAACCTATATTTTTCTAGAGGGTAAAAATTTAATCAAAGAAATTTGAGAAAAAAAATTGTTATTCACCTTTTCTACTTCATGAACAATCCCCTGCCTTCTATTTGTCTACTCATTCCATGAGATTATTAAAAAATAATAAGATATTGTAGTCATATGGATTTTCAATGGGGAAATGAAAGGAATTTCCCATGTTCCACTACATGGAGGGATCACCCATCTTCTGTGTAACATTCAGTCCAATATTTTCAAGTGTGGCTATGAAGGTGAATTGTACTCTATCCTCTTGGATACAACCAAATACAAAAGTTGCAGCGAGAAGTGTGTAAACCTAAAGGTTGGGAGTGGGTG
>ML829904.1:0-24994 GCA_009831015.1 Picea engelmannii | reverse complement strand
CCGCCCAATATTGGAGAAAATTTATTGCTAACTTTTCATCCATTGCAGCTCCATTACATGCTGTGACAAGTGTCAAGCAAGTTTTTCAATGGGGAGGCAAGCAACAACAAGCTTTTGATACTTTGAAAGAAAAGATCAGTTCAGCGTCAGTTCTTGCACTTCCAAATTTAAGACAACCTTTTGAAATCCAGACAGATGCAAGTAATTATGCAATGGGAGCAGTTTTTCTACAGTATGGTAAGCCAATTTGTTTTCATTCTAAGACGTTTAATGGTGTCGTGATTAATTATCCTACTTATGATAAGGAATTATATGCATTGGTTGAAAGTGTTAAAAAATGGAAGCATTATTTGTTGGGAAAAGAAACCATTATTCACACCGATCATCAACCTTTGCAATACTTACAATCATAGACAAAGCTACAACAAGCTAGGCACTTCAGATGGATGGGTTTTCTTGAATAGTTTCATTTGGTTATCAGGTATAAGAAGGGCATTTTTAACAAAGTTGTTGATATGCTTTCAAGGCCTATTATTAGTGCTTCAGTTATTCTTAAGCAGAGTCCTATAATGCATGGAAGTTATGTGGAGCAATATGCTTTAGATACTGACTTTAAGGAAGTGTATGAAACTTTGTGCCACTCTAACCATGTTGAAGAATTGGGTTATCATGTGCATAATAATCTCTTGTATCATCTTGGCAAGTTGTGTATTCCACAGGGGGAAAGAATCAACATCATAAGGGAAGCACATTCTTCTCTTATTGCTGGTCATTTTGGTGTAAGCAAGACAGTGGCTAATTTGCAAATATACTGCTACTAGCCTAAGATGAATGAAAGTGTTTTGTGATATGTTTGAGGATGTTCATTGTGTGTTATAAGTAAACCTAGCAATCGAAAGTTGGGTTTGTACACTCCACTTCCAGTTCCTTCTCGACCTTGGGAAAGTATTTCCATGGATTTTGTTTGTGGTTTGCCTATGTCGAGACGAGGTCATGATTATCTTTATGTTGTGGTTGATCAATTTAGCAAAATGTGTATTTTGGTGCCTTGTACTAAGCAGGTAACAATAGAACAAATGGCACAGTTGTTCTTTCAAAATGTTTGGGTACATTTTCAATTGCCTAAGTCCATTATTTCTGATCGGGATTCTCGATTTGTTGGAAGTTTTTGGTCGAGTTTATGGGCACTCATGGACACTAAACTTAAAAAGAGAACATCTTTTCATCCACAGACAGATGGTCAAACAGAGGTGGTAAATCGTACAATGGTGCATCTTCTTCATGCTTATTGCAGTAAGCATCCTAAACTTTGGGATGAACATTTACACTACATTCAACATGCGTACAATTGAGCTAAGCACTCTTCGACTCAAACGTCGCCATTTGAAGCATGTTTTGGCTATTTTCACAAGTCACCTTTAGATTTTATCTTTGGGAAAGATATTGCTGTTGATGGTCAATATGACATTGATAGGGAAGAGAAGTTCATTGAACAAATTCGGTCAATACATCAGGTGGTGCAAGAGCAATTGGAAAAGAGTCAGGCCAAGTACAAAACGAGACATGACAAGCATCGTGTTGATCACAGTTTCCAAGTTGGAGATGAAGTTTGGCTTTACATCAGCAAGGAGAGGCTTAAAGGAGAAGGTAAAAATTTGAAACCAATTCGATATGGTCCTTTCAAGATTGTCGACAAGATTGGTAACAATGCTTTTCGTTTAGATTTACCTCCCTATATGCAGATGTATGCAGTTGTTAATGTTGAGAATTTGAAGTTGTATGAGCCTCCATTGATTGATGATCAAGGAGAGCATGTTCAGATTCCTTCCATAGATGATTTTTCTCCACAATATCTAACAGAACTGCAGGAAGACACCATCCTTGACAGGAGGATGCGAACTTCAAAATGAGGAAATGTGGAGTATTTGCAAGTTGGTCTTAAAGGGACGAATCCAAGCAAGGGCAAGTGGATTGAGGTTGGAAGGGTGAGGGAACTTTACCCTCATCTTCACATAGACTGAAAATAGTCTTTTGGAGGTCCAAAAGCTTCCCAATGGGGAGGTGTGATCAGGGGATCAAATTTTGCTCAAAATTTCAAAGTGCTCGGAATGCGACGAAGCCAGTGCCATTGTGTCTGTCTCATCTTCCTGATTCCGACAGTATATTTACTTTGTCAAACGGGCTCCGTATGGAGAAGATATCGTGTTTTGTTTGTCAAGTCAAACAAGCAAAAATTTTGGTGTTGATTGTATAGTCCGTACAGTCCATACAGTCTGACATGGTAGGACCGTACAAACCGTACGGATGATGTGGCAACATTTGGTTGGTTGACAGTTGTCGAATCAAGAAGTGACACATGTCCTTTGGTGGAAAATGGTATGAGAACACGTGGCCCAATCCGTGGGCATCACGTGTCACTCGTTGTTTGGATAGTGTTTATTATTATTGTTTGTAAAATGTATGGAGTCTGTGGGGTTCAACCCCCGGACCTCCCCACCGCACAAACACTTATACAAACTCCAATAACCAATCGGGCTACCGCTCATACCTTGATATATATATGTTTTGGGTTATATTTAAAGCTGCTTGTTGGTATAGTTGGGGCCGCGACCAGGCCGGGCCTAGCCCAGCCCTTGGTCGCGCGCTTTTCATATATATGTGACCACGAGTATATACATTGGTGCGCGTGCATTTTGTAATATGGTTTCAATGGTTTTAATATGGTTGCAATAGTTGTAATATGGTTCCAACGGTTATATGGATGGAGCCCCATTTATTTTAGCGCGCGGTTCTATGACCCATACGCCCAGGTGCCTAGGCGGTTAGGGGCTGGCACACCCTTAACCATCCTATAGTTTGCACCATTGGTGCGGTTGCGCCCGATGCTGGGTTTTCACGCTTTAAATTACGTGTGAGCCAGGTTCAAACAAGAAGGGATGTAATTTGTAGATGCAGAGACAACAAGCTTGAAGAGGGAGACTTCCAAGAGGCCTAACTTCTTCGTTTTTCGACCGATTGAGGTGCCGAAAGAGCCCAAACAGGGGTTTTTGGACACTATGAAGCCATTGGAGTAGTCGGTTTGTCAGTTTGAGCATTGTAAGACATTTTTTTTTATCACTTTAAGCAATTAATAATAATGATCCATTGGAAGTTGGACCAGGAGATGTAGCCCAAGAGAGCGGTGAACTCCTTTATCAAATTGTTGTGTTTATGTGCTTATGTTCAATGATTATGCTGCTGTCTATGTGTAAATTTGCATAAGTAATACTTTAATTTATGTGTTGCAAACTGATCCATTTGCTTTAAAACATTTACTTGCAATAATTCTCAAGTTTTTCAAGTCTTCTTCAATTTTAGATCATTGAGAGGAGAGGATACGAGAAGGAGCACTTGGGAACATTTCTTGAGGAAAGGAGGGTGCACAAGCTTGACAGTTTGGGGAGGAAGACATTTCTTGAGTGGGCATTTCTTGGAGAGGTCTTCCATCGAGTCTTAGCCATTTCTAGGAGGAAAGCGCATGCTTGTGGAGGAAGGCACATTTACTAGAGGAGGGGCACACTTTTGTGAGGAGGGAACACTTCTATTAGACGAGGCTTCATCCATTGGTTGTAGGATCACTCATATGGTTGAGTCTTTCTCTAGATCTATAGAGGGAGTCTTTATGAGTGAGGGTATAATATTCTAGGAGGAGGGTGCACATGCTAGAGGAGGTTGCACTCTAGAGTTTTGAAGGCACATCTATCCATGGAGAGTCTCCTATCTTTAGGAGAGTCCTCTTTCATTCACTTTTGTGCATTCTTATGAGTAGAGGGTGCAAGTGTGAAGGAGGCTGCACCATTTGGAGTTTTTTCTTGAGGAGGGGGCGCACTTGAGGAGAGGGGCACACTATCTCTTTGTGGGTGGTTATATTGAGAGGAGGGAGATACTACAAAGGCAAGGAAAAATATAAGTGCAATGTTAAGGGAAGCAAAGGAAAATTCAAATCAAAGGTATCAGAAAAATATAAATTCAAGAAAAGGAAGAAAGACACACCAAGGCAAGGGTCACCTTACTTCAAAAGGCTAGCAAGGAGGTCTTCAAGGAACTCCAAGGCATACGGGAATGGTTTCTAATGTACCAAGTTCACTTGTATATGTTTCCTATGTTGCACATTTTTCTTTGACACCTTCTATATATATCTTCTCCAAACTGGCTTTCCCCATGGGGAGTTTTTCCAGGGTCATGTTGACCAAAAATATATGTGTCAATTTCATGCATTCTTAGAAGTGTAGATCAACATTTTAAAGTTAAAATATCTATAGGTAGTTTTATTTGTTTTGATGTGTATTTCATGTGCTAATATTGAGAAAATAAAACAGTTGCAAGGGCACCTCAAAAGGACACTTAAGCATCAAAATATTGAGTTGAAAGTTGGTGACTATTTGTTGTCCTAAAACATCAACAAGCGATAGCCATATAGTTGAAACTTAGAGCCAAAATTAAGGTCATAGACATACCTTAGTTGGAATCCTCATAGGACCTCAGAAAATTTGTTGACATATTATAACTGCAGAGAGTATTCTTATTATTATTGATATATTATTCATAGGATCAATCCCCATTGTGGATTGATCATGTCGGTTATTATAATAGGACCAAATCCCCTTTTGCAGATTGGTCAAAAGACAATTGTAATAGGAAAAATAAGAAGTCGGCCCCAACAATTAATAAAGAGACCCATAAATATAATAAAGGTGGGTTTACCCACCCAGTTGGAGAAGTCAACCCTGCCAGTGAAGAGACACTTCACACGTGCCAGACTTGTATAAATAAAGGAGGCTAGCACCTCACTTGGATATAACTCACTTGCTCAGTTTGAGAGACATGTTTTGATCTGTTACTGACAAAGGAGAGAGAGAATGGTGCATATCTTGGAGAGGACTTTCTATTTTAGCATAGAGATCTCTTGGCATTGTATTGGCTATCAATATTAAGGAAGTTTTGTTGGGTTTTCTTCCCCTAGAGGGTTTCCCAGGATAAATGTTGTGACTCTTGTGATTATGTATTTCTCAGTGATCTTGGATTATGCTATTGTTATCTAATGAAATGAAAACATCTATAATAATGGCTTAAACATTAACATGGAATCAGAGCCAAGATGAAGGAAGCATCTTTCACAAGAGAAAAACGTCACTGTTGTAATACCTGCAAATTAGGGTTTTTCAAAAGTGAATCTTTTTATCCCTAAAACTATCTAGAAAGTTGTGCCCTCCCCTAAGGATCAATTTGGAATCATCAATGCACCTTTTTAGTGGTTGGATCTCCCGGAAAGTGAAACCCTAGTTTCACAAAGTACTAGAAGTACCAAAAGTACCAGAGTACCAGAGGTACCAAAAGCACCAGTCCAGAAATCCGCAGATCAGATTTGAAGGAGAAAAAGTTGGATTTTCTCAGATCCAAACACACCAGGTACCTCGTCTCAACCAAGCACATCTCCTGGTAAGTTCAGTTTTTTATTTTGAGCACTTTCATTTTTCGGTCATTTTCCTAGCTCCAGGTAAAGATGTCTGGGAGCATTAAGCTTGTTGACAAGTTAGAAGGAGTGGAAAACTTCCATGACTGGAAGTATAGGATTGGTCTCATTCTTGAAGAGAATGACCTAGCAATATTCATCAAACAAGAATTACCGGAACCCGAAGATGCTGCAGAAAAGGAAAAGCATCAAAAGGACACAATAAGGGCCAAAAGAATCTTTACAGATTCAATCAAAGACCATATAACCCCTTATGTTTCATCTAAGAATACCCCGAAAGAAATGTTTGATGCCTTGAATAGACTATATGAAGGAAAGAACATAAACTGGAAGATGAATCTCAGAACCCAACTGAAGAATACAAGGATGCAGAAAGGAGAAATGATTCAGGAATATTTCTTCAGAATCTCAGAATTCAAAGAACAAATAGAAGCTATTGGAGATACCATAGATGAAGACGAACTTATAATGACGTCCCTAAATGGTCTCACAAGACCTTGGGATGATTTCATCCAGACGATATGTACCAGAAAGGAGAAACTAAAGTTCGACAACCTATGGGAATAATGCATCCAAGAAGAAACAAGAGTAGCGAATTAGGAAGCATTACTAGCCAAGGATGATAATCAATCCCTAGCTACTCACACCAAAGGAGGAAGGAAGAAACCCTACTTCCAAAAGGAGACTCATAAAGAGCCTCAACAATCAAATAAATTCAATCATAAAGAATCTCATCCAAGGAGATTTCAGAAGAAAGGACAACGAAAGGAAAGAGACTACTCATTTGTACAATGCTATCATTGTGACAAGATGGGACACATTGCAAAGTTTTTTCCAGCCAAACGAGAAGAATACAAGAGAAAACAAAAGAGGCTTCATGCCCATGTAGCCAAATATTAAGAGCCACCCACAAAGATGATGAGAGAGGAGATCAAAGACCATGTGTTGATCTCATCCCTCTCAGGATCTGTAACACCTGGAGAGGAAACTTGGCTCATTGATAGTGGTGCATCCAAGCACATGACAGGACAAATAAATATTCTCTCTTGTATCTCAGAGAAGAAGTTTTCTCAGAAAGTGACACTTGGTGATGATTATAAGTACCCCATCAAGGGAGTGGAGAATCAAACCATAAAATGAATTCAAGAAATTCACTAAAAATGAAGGATGTACTATATGTACCAGGCTTGAAGAAGAACCTACTCTCCATTTCATATCTAGAGAAGAAAGGATTCATAGTTGCCTTTATAGATGGATAAGTTCTTATGTTGGCTAAGGGAGAAACTTTAAATGAAGAAATCGTCATTGGCAATGAAGAAAATGGCTTGTATAAATTAAAGGGTCACTCAGAGGCTGCTATGACCCATGCCATTGAAAACTCATGTGAAATTTGGCATAGAATATTAGCCCACATCAACTACAAGGTGCTACCATACATATGCAAAGCGGTCATAGGTTTACCAGAAATCAGAGGTGACCATAAAGGCATATGCAATGGATGTGCACAAGTGAATAATATCAAGAACCCTTTTCTGAAGTGGGACAACAAGACATAAGGAGTTCTAGAACTCATCCATTTAGATGTGTGTGGCCCAATTCCATCATCCTCCATTAGTGAGTATGTATATTATGTATCATTCATTGATGATTACTCTAGTAAAACTTGGATATATTTCTTGAAGACTTAAGATGAAGTGTTCAGTAAGTTCAAGGAATTCAAAGCCTTGATAGAGAACCTTTCCGAAAGAAAAATCAAGATACTCAGGTCAGATAATGGAGGAGAATATACCTCAAAAGAGTTTGTGAACTTCTGGAAAAATGTTGGAATCAAGAGGGAACTCACTACTCCCTATAATCCCCAACAAAACAGTGTAGCTGAATGGAAGAACAAAACCATACTAGAAGCTGTGAAGACTATGATCCATGATCAAGATCTTCCTATGTGCTTATGGGAAAAAGTAGCGATGGTAGTTTTTTATGTGCAAAACTGACTATCCCATGGTGCACTTGGGCTCAAGACACCGGAAGAGATGTTCATCGGAAATAAGCCAGAGGTAAGCCATCTCAAAATATTTGGTTGTCCAGTGTTTATTCATACCTAAAGAAAAGAGAAAGAAGATGGACCCTTCAGGAAAGAAGGGAATATTTGTGGGATACTGTGAGGTCTCCAAGGCCTTCAGAATCTATATAACATATCAACATCACATTGAGATCAACAGGGATGTGACCTTTGATGAAGATGCAGCGCTTGAGAAATCTAAAATATTCCATCTTGAAGAGGTATATGAAGATGAACCCGTAATCCCCAATATTGCAATGAGGGAGGTTCCCAGAGCTGTAGAACTAGAGAGAGAAGTCGTAACTTCCCCTGATGAGGAACTTCTAGAAGACCATGATATAGTAGAAGTACAAGAACCTCCTCAAATGATGATCCTCCATAAAAGAAAGCCAGCCTTGGCTAGAGAGATTATTCAAGATGGAGATAAGTACGGTGTTCCCCAAGGAACCACGAGACAGATGAAAAGACCAAATCCATTCTCCAGTTATATGGCTTTGATGTGTGACCTCCTAGAAGAGGAGCCTACCTATTTTGAAGAAGCCATTCAAAGGAAAGAATGGGTAGATTCCATGATAGATGAATACCAATCCATAATG
Organism: Picea engelmannii; assembly: GCA_009831015.1. Lineage (NCBI taxonomy): Eukaryota > Viridiplantae > Streptophyta > Pinopsida > Pinales > Pinaceae > Picea > Picea engelmannii. The sequence continues at coordinate 16,827 of ML829904.1, read as the reverse complement.
AAAAATTAAGTATGGGAAATAGTTCCCAGACTGAAGAATAAAGATGTGGTATCCTCCAGATGGCTCTTCAAAATAAAACATGTTGCTGATGGAAGTATTGAGAAGTATAAAGCAAGATTTGTCACTCTAGGATTTTCCTAGAAAGAAAGCATTGACTATGAAGAGACATTCACTAATATGGCTAGATACACTTCGATCATGACCATCATATCTCTTGCAGCTAAGATGAAGTGGAAGCTGCACCAGATGGATGTGAAGACAACTTTCCTAAATGGTGTCATTGAAGAGGAAGTGTATATAGATAAACCTCAATGATTTGAGGTTGAAGATAGGAAGTCTCATGTCTGCAGATTGAAGAAATCCTTATACAGATTGAAGCAAGATCCTAGAGCTTGGTATGGCTGTATAGACAGTTTCTTGATGAGCTTAGGCTTTACCAAGAGTAAAGCAGACTCAAATCTCTACTTCAAAATTATGAGTGATGAACCATTAATCTTACTGCTATATGTGTATGACTTATTCTTAACTGGAGAAGAAAATCTCATTGCTAAATGTAAAAATAGACTTGCCTAGGAATTTGAAATGAAAGACCTCCGCCTAATGCATTACTTCTTAGGTCTTGAGGTATGGCAGATTCCTGAGAGGATATTCCTTAACCAAGGGAAGTACATGGTCGAAATCTTAAAGAGATTCAACATGCTGGAATGCAAGCCCATGAATACACCCATGGAAGTGAAGCTAAAGTTGTTGGTCGACACGTCATCAGAATTGATTGATGCCAGACTCTATAGACAGATTATTGGATCACTGATGTACCTGACAAACACCAGACCAAACATTTGTTTTTCCATGAACACCTTGAGTCAGTTTCTGGTAGAACCCAGACGTGTTCACTTAGTGGCTGCAAAACATGTGACGAGGTACCTCAAAGGTACAATAGATTGTGGTCTCAGTTATGATGGAGATCATAATTTCACATTGAGTGGATATACTGATGCAGATTGGGCAGGAAGTGTTTCATACAAGAAAAGCACTTCAGAATGATGTTTTAGTTTGGGATCAACTATGATCTCATGGAAAAGTAGGAAGCAATCTAGTATTGCTCTCAGCACAACGGAAGCAGAATACATTGCTGCATGTTCTGCTAGCTGCAAGGCTATATGGCTTCAAAAGTTGTTGACCGACCTATTTGACTTGGAGATGAGAGAAACCATGATTCTATGTGACAACCAGAGCTGCATAAAGATGACAGAGAATCTTTTATTCCATGACAGGTCAAAGCACATAGAGATCTACTATCATTACATCTACAAAATGGTACAGAGAGGAGCCTTGAAGCTCCAGTACATTAGCACAGATGAACAGGTTGTTGACGTGTTGACCAAGGCTCTATCTTGTGTAAAGTTTGAGTACTTTCGAGATAAGCTTGGCATAGTCTGAAAGAACCTTCCTCGAAAGGGGGAGTAGATGTGATGTTCCTTGCTTCTGACCTAGCTGTCAGACGTAAAGCAAGATGTGATGTGTTCCTTGCTTCTGACCTAGTTGTCAGATGTAAAGCAAGATGTTCCTTGCTTCTGACTGAGTTGACAAACATAAAGCAAGATGAGATGTTCCTTGCTTCTGGCCTAGTTTTCAGACGTAAAGCAAGATGATATGTTCCTTGCTTCTGACCCAGTTGTCAGACATAAAGCAAGATGAGATGTTCCTTTCTTCTAACCCAGTGTCAGACGTAAAGCAAGATGAGATGTTCCTTGCTTCTGACCTAGTTGTCAGACGTAAAGCAAGATGAGATGTTCCTTGCTTTTGACCTAGTTGTCAGACGTAAATAAAGATGAGATGTTCCTTGCTTCTGAACTAGTATCAGACGTAAAGCAATATGATATTTTCCTTGCTTCTGACCTAGTTGTTAAACGTAAAGCAAGATGAGATATTTCTTGCTTCTGACCTAGTTGTCAGACATAAAGCAAGATGAGATGTTCCTTGCTTCTAACCCAGTGTCAGACGTAAAGCAAGACAAGATGTTCCTTGCTTCGTTGTCAGACATAAAGAAAGATAATATGATGAGACTAGCATTGAGCTTCTGGCTGGATAGTTGTGACGTAAAGCCAGTCTAGTATCCTGCTTCCAACCTGATGGTTGTGACGTAAAGAAGGACGAGTATCTTGCTTACAGCTTGAGTTCTATGACATAAATAATGACGATGGGATGAGACAAGTATTGAGCTTCCAACTTGACAGTTGTGATGTAAATCCAGTCTTGTATTATGATGAGACAACCTTGTGTTGTGATGATGATGATGTATCAGTTTTTATACTAATACATATTGATGTAGATGATGATGGCATTCCTTTGAGAATGATGATGCTACCGATGAAGAAAACTTCCGATGATTTATAGATATGCCAGCCAAGATGATATTGATGATGTTGCCCTCCCACTTGATGTTGTTGATGATGTTTTCCTCTCTCTCTCTCACATGATGCTGCTGAAGACTACCCTTCTTATTAAGGGGGAGTGTTGAAATATTGTAACTGCAAAGAGTATTCTTATTATTATTGATATATTATTCATAGTATCAATCCCCATTATGGATTGATCATGTCGGTTATTGTAATAGGACCAAATCCTCTTTTGTGGATTGGTCAAAAGACAATTGTAATAGGAAGAATAAGAAGTCGGCCCCAGTAGTTATTAAAGAGACCCAGAAATATAATAAAGGTGGGTTTACCCACCCAGTTGGAGAAGTCGGCCCTGCCAATGAAGAGAGACTTCACACGTGCCAAACTTGTATAAATAAAGGAGGCTAGTGCCTCACTTGGATATAACTCACTTGCTCGGTTTGAGAGACAAGTTCTGATCTGTTACCGGCAAAGGAGAGAGAGAGTGGCACATATCTTGGAGAGGACTTTCTGTTTTATCATAGAGATCTCTTGGCATTGTATTGGCTATCTATATTAAGGAAGTTTTTTTGGGTTTTCTTCCCCTAGAGGGTTTCCTAGGATAAATGTTGTGTCTCTTGTGATTGTGTATTTCTCAATGATCTTGGATTATGCTATTGTTATCTAATGAAATTCAAACATCTATAATAATGGATTAAACATTAACAAAATCTACATTGCATGCATTACAAATTAGCCTTTCTCATTTACTTCATTGAGGGTAGTCCTTATGCTTACAAGTCCTAGTATGCATTGTGGGGAATGAATTGCTTTCAAAATTTGTTTCTATTCGCATCTAGGAGCATAGATTTTAAATTACTTTCAGCCTACATATCAAACTATGGTTCTCCTATTCGAAACACCCAAAACTGGGGTATACACCTTGTCTTTCACTACTCTTCTTTATGGAAGTCTGCAATAGTACCTCCAAGCACCCACCATCCCTTTTTGTGTCCTCCACTAGTGTTTTTGGGTACTACAATGTGCATTCTCTGTTGGAAATTCTCATCCAAGTTCCAATATGCCAAACCCAACACCCACTCCCAACCTTTAGGTTTACACACTTCTCGCTGCAACTTTTGTATTTGGTTGTATCCAAGAGGATAGAGTACAATTCACCTTCATAGCCACACTTGAAAATATTGGACTGAATGTTACACAGAAGATGGGTGATCCCTCCATGTAGTGGAACATGGGAAATTCCTTTCATTTCCCCATTGAAAATCCATATGACTACAATATCTTATTATTTTTTAATAATCTCATGGAATGAGTAGACAAATAGAAGGCAGGGGATTGTTCATGAAGTAGAAAAGGTGAATAACAATTTTTTTTCTCAAATTTCTTTGATTAAATTTTTACCCTCTAGAAAAATATAGGTTGCTAGGTTGAAGAAACAACGGACAAATTTCCTTAAAGTTTTCTTGAGTAGACAATCAAATGCCCAATATGAAGAAATATAATGTTCTAGATAGGAACAATATCAAAGCAATTGTTGCCCATAGTTGCCAATAATTGACAATTTAACTCTCTTTTTAGAACATGACACTGTGTATAAGTCACACTAGTCTAGATGGGGCTTCTTAGTACTCCATTCTACCCATAGTGGCTTCCTTGTCATTTTTGGGAAGGTAAAAAATAACCCACACTTTTGTAGTCTCAACACATGGACTAACTGGTACTTTCAATTATTCCTTCTTCCATCATATGATGAGACATGAGTTATCTATCACAATTTGTCAAACTTGTAGGTTGTGACCTGTTTGCCAATAAATTTAAAATTAATTATTACCTTCAAAAACCCAAATTATATGTAGTAACTACTATGGTCTGTGGTGTTCTTCTTGGTACAATTATAGATGCAAGGATGCTTCTAGCATTCTCTTCTAGCTCTTTCTATTTTTGAATGGTTTGAAGATAGCTTTAGTGATACATCAGGGTGGAAACACAATTGTTTTTTATCTACATAAAACAGATCTACTTTGTATAACTACTGGTAAAAAACTCTAGACATTGAGATGATGTAAAACAAAATTGGAAGCATATTCACTTAATTCCTATCTTATTTTTCACTTATACTGCATATCTATATATTCTACCCATCCCACACATTACCATTCATTTTAGAATGAATCATAGTATGTCCCTTAAAATGTACCAATACATCTTTGACCATGGTAAGGATTGCTGAAAACATTATCTGAAAATGCTCAGAGGGTAATACATTGTGCCATGTTGTAAAAATGGAAAATTAGAGCAATCCTAACTAGCATACCCCTGAATCAGGAAAAGGGGAATGTCAAAAGGTATTACACATGAAAATAATAAACTTAATAAGAATAAATCTCATATAAAGTCGTGTTGAGAAGTGAATATCATACCATGCATTAAGATTAAAATTGGGAAGCAAACTAAAGAAAAATATGTGAAATGTATACATATAGGATCCAAACAAATTAAATCGTCTTATAAATGTATAGATACCTTAGTCATAAGCCTCACACTTTAGGTTTGAGGGTGTAGAGTGAACATTTCCATGGGGCTTGGGTTGACTTGTAGGAATTGAATGTGATTGTAGTTCCTTAGATGGCTCCACTAAACCTTTGGAATCGAAAGCAAAACAATGTTTTTTCACTGGTGGTGTAGACTTTGAATATGGCCCCCAAGTGACAAATTTTGTGAACTAGCTTGTTTTTGACACATCTATTGAACAAATTCCATTCAAGGTATTTCCATTATGCCAATTTTCAATTACCAATCTTAAGCCCCCAAAAAATATAGGTGGAATTTTCTATTTGTATGCTACAAGAGGATGGGAATCTTCTAGAGGAGTGAGGGGTTGTTAATATATAGGACCAATGTAATATAACTATTGAGAAAGGATACCTCAAGTGCCCTGGACATAGAGCCAAGCAAGTTTGTATCATTACAGGGACCATGTAGGGGATACCATGCCTTTGCAAGAGGCATTAGAGCTCACAAAAGGAGGAAACACAAGCTAGTAAATGATCTCATTGCAACCCAAAAGGAGACCCCTTGGGTTGAAATAAGAATTGCATATGTTTAAAGAGATGGCCACTAAACTATATGAAAGGGTTGTAATATGTGGAGAGGAGCATTTCCATTGGTGTAGTTGTGGGAGACCCCACCCCACCCTCATACCCATATATGGGATTGAAATAAATTTGTAAAAATAAAGTTGGCTTGAATCTAGGGATAAAAAAAAAGTGTTGGTCTTGCTGGAAAAGACCAAGGAAAAGGAAAATTTAGTAGAACTATAAATATAAGAATGAGTAAATGCATGTGATATTGAGTAATCTCTAACCAATCCCACTTATTTTATTTAGTGTCAATATTTAACCACAGTAGATTATCATCAGATTTATGCCATAAACCATAAATTCAACTAGGAGAATGTGAAGATTATCAATGTTGTGAAGGATGGTGATAAGATTTATTGTAGTACCGTTCTTAAGTGTCAAAAGGTTCAAACCCCAAGTATCAACATTAGCATTTAGGGAAACAAAGTAATACCATCCAAAGTGTTTTGAATTATGTTATTCAACATAGATTACTATTGTGTTATCTTGACCATGAGAACAAGTATTTAGGATGTGAGATTCATCTGCCAATGATGCTCAAGAAACACCATAAAATTTCCAGCAATCAAGATACACTTTCCATCAGTTACTCAAAACATATTACAATGGAAGAGTCTTAGGGAAGATTTATCATTATTTGAAATTAGTGTTCAAGGTGACCCAAGAAAATAAAATTGTTTGATGCATCTACAATGCTTAAGAATCAAGAAATTTACAAGTACTCAAAGAACATGTACCATGTATTTAGGACAGATCATCACTATCTAAAAAAATCAGAGATAAAGGGCACAATGAAGAGTGAAGTAGAAAATCCAACTTCTAGCAACAATCAACATCAATGTGACTATATAAGTAAAGTGCACAAGCAGTGGAGTACTTAACCATTCAAGTGTATTAGACCATGCATTAATAATGTTACCATTAATATCTGGAAAGAGCCCATAACTTTGCACATAAAATGTGTTGAAACCCTTAGGTAGTTATCTTTTAAGACCAAGTCACTCATTAATACATTGCATCGATTTGTTAGGGGATATATTCAGGATTATGTGTGCAAATCACCAACAAGGAAAACTTCAGATATTAACACTCATTATAATGTCTTTGTTTCAGTTGTCCACAATCTTGTAACATAACAGAGATGAAGGAAATATAGGCAGAACTCAACACTCAAATGATAACAAGAATGCCAAGTAGATAACCTTTAACGCTTGGAGGCAACCAAAGCGATGATACATGATCAGAATCTACCTATGATTTTGTGGCAAGAGGCATCCATGAGAGATGTGTATGTTCAGAACATGATTCCTCATCATATTCTGAAGAACATGACTCCTGAAGAAACTTTCACCGTAGTGAAGCATGAGGTTGGACACTTCAGAATATTTGGGTGTCTAGTATAGATTCATGTACCCAAGGAGAAGAGGACCAAGCTAGAACCTTCAGGAATAAATAGTACATTTTTTGGGTACAATGAATCTTTGAATGCATATTGGATATACATCCCTAGTCAGAGATAGATCGAGGTTAGCAGAGATGTCACCTTTGAGGAAGAGATAGCCTTTCGAAGATCCATATCTTCTCAGATGGATATTGACAATGAGAAGAATGAAGAGACAACACCTTCTACGTCTTGATTAGTTCAGAGGGAGACAATTATTGATCTAGTTGATCGCATAGCTCTAGTATATGTTATGAGAGACATTGTGGTAGGACATAAGAGGCATGCTTGCGCTTGATATACTCTGCAGGAGGCAAAGGGACATGCATCTCTGTGTTGTACATTCTGAGAAAGAAAGAAACCACAGATATTTTCAAGCTATGTTTGAGTTATGAGCCACATCATTGATATTGAGCCTTCTTGTCATGGAGAAGCAATAGTTCAATAGGTTTTGCAAGATGCCATGAATGAAGAGTATCAATTCATCATGAAGAATGATGTGTGGGATATTGTTCCAATACCGAAAGGGAAGTTTGTAGTAAATTCCAAGTGGATCTGTATGATCAAACATGCAACTGATGGAAGTGTCGAGAAGTACAAAGTGAGATTTGTGGCTAGAGGATTCTCTTAGGTGGAGGGAATAGATTATGAGAAGACATTTTCTTATGTTTACAGATACACTTCCATCCATACGATCATTTCCCTAGCTGCATCCATGGGTTTGAGACTACATCAGATGGATGTAAATACAACCTTTCTCAATGGTGAGATTGAGGAAGAAGTTTACATCGAATAGCGAGATGGATTCGTGACACATGAGAAGGAGTCGCATGTATGCAGGTTGAAGAAATCCCTGTATGCGATAAAGAAGGCATCTCATGTGTAGTATGAGAAGATTTATGGATACTTGATGAGTTTGGGATTCAACAAGATTATTGTTAATCCTAACCTATACTACCACATTGTTGGTGACGAGTGCCTGATTTTGGTCTTGTATGTTGATGACTTATTCCTCATTGGTTCAAAAAGTATTATTGATGAGTGTAAGTGTGAATTGACTTATGAATTCGAGATGAAGGACCTTGGTATGATGAACTACTTCTTGGGAATATAAGTATGTCCGAGGACTGATGATATTTTCCTGAGTCAAGGAAAATATACAGTCGAGATATTGAAGAAATTAGGGATGACAAACTGAAAATCCATGTTGATCTAGATTTAGGAGCGGAACGAATTGATTAATAGACTGAATACAGTAAACATAGAGATATGAAGAATAACACAAATATCTAGTGAACAATATCTTCTATAAAATAATGAAATAGGCTGAAACTGTAAAACTACAGAATTGAAACACGTGCTCGAATGGTGGTAGTTATCTCTGAGAAGATATGTGGTTTCTATGCACATTTGTCTAAGAAGAATGGATTACAATGAGGATCCAAAGGCATTTTTTATATTACTCATGAATGTCAAAACCCTGGACATCCAAAAACCTAACCATAAAAGGTGAAACGCCAAAAGTCATGTGGTCCCTATGGGTAAGTTGGTGTAATTTGGTACCTCAACTTCCAAGGGTTGTAAATTTTTCATACGACCTCCATTTTAGGAGCGTGATAGCCCGTTGGAAAGGTCTTTCATAGAACTACACATTGTTTCATCAAACTTTGACTATGTCTATAGTTTGATTATGGCGAGCCAAAAAAACAACGTTTAGGGCCCCAAAACGACCTTGGAAGTACAAAAAGATGTGTTGACATGAAAACATACAAAATAAACCAGTTGGATTAGGCAAGAGGCCACTCATATCCACCTGGAGGATGTGTGGGTCTTCAGACAACCCCAAAAGTGTAGAACCCACAATTACAAAGAAGTAAAGAAGAATGTGTTGAACCAAAAATGGACACGAGGAGCTAGTTGGAATAGGTGGGTGGCCACCAATATCCACCTAGATCAATCCTCCCCCATTAGGAAGCAATGGTATCCATTGCATTGATTTCCTCCATCTGGTGAGGAAAATTTTATTGGATTTGGCCCCGGGTGAGCCACTTTCCTTGGTGTAAGCGTTTCCCTGCCTTGACAACCCAATAAAGTTGGATCCACTACTGGAGAGTTCCCTTGACCTGTGTGTCCACTATATGATCAATGGATTCTTGTTCCATGTAGTAAAGGTTGAGCTCTGTTGGTGTTAGTTGTTCTGCGATCTCGGATATGTCCAATAATAGGGGAAAATATGGTCGAAGGAGGTCCACATTGAATACTAGATGTAAACAAGGAAGGGTGGAGTGTTGAGCTCAAAATCATTTCTAACCACAGCCTTGGTGATAGTGTAAGGCCCATAATGAAGTGGGAGAAGCTCATGATGGGGCCCAGTGAGATGCTCGTTTTGAAAATGTAATCAAAAATTTTCACCAACCTGAAATTGGTGTGGTGCCCTATGTTGATCATGGCGCTGCTTGTACTTAGAATTGGATTTCTGCAAAATCTCCTGGACCTATTGATCTAGATTTTATGAGAAGAACTAAATGAATACAAATTATTAAGAGATGCTTAACACAAAATAATAGAGATGCAGTAAAAATGGTTTTCTATTCAATAAGGAAATAAGTTGAAACTATAAAATGCAACGAAAAACAAGATTGTTGGAATGGTGGTGGCTTATCCCTGAGAAGAGATGTGACAGTTGCACTCATTTGCAATAAGATGGTTACAATGAGGCTCTGAAGGAATTTTTAAAATAAACAGGAATGTTAAAAACCCTAGACATCCAAAAACCTAACCCTAGGAGATGAAGCGCCAAAATTCATGTGGGCCCCGTTTGGGTAAGTCAGTACATCAACTTCCCGGGGTCGTAACTTTTTCATACAATCTTTGTTTGATGTGCTCAATACCTCATTAGAAAAATCTATCCAAGGACTACAACTTTTGAGTGAGCAACATGGAAGTGCCTTTGATGTTTCTCCCCATTTTCCCAAAAAATGTCGTTTAGGGCCTTAAAACAGCTCTGGAAGTTTCAGGACCTGAAAAACTGCTAAAAATAGTATATTACTAAAATTGCTAGAAAATTGTTTTGAGGCAATTGGAAAAGGTGGGTGGTCACTGATATACACCTGGACCAATCCACCCTCCTTAGGAAGCAATGGTCTCCATTGCATTGAGTTTCCCCATCATATGAGGAAATTTCTGTTGAATTTGGCCTCGAGTGAGCTACTTGCCTTGGTGCAGGAGTTCCTCTGCTTTGATGACTTGATAAAGTTGGATCCTTAGCTGTCGAGTGCCCTTGATATGTGTGTCCACAATATGATCACAAGATTCCTGTTGTATATAGTCGGGGTCGAGCTCTATTGGTGTCATTTGTTCTTCTACTTCTGAGGTGTCCAATAATGGTGGGAAATAAGGGCAAAGGAGATCCACATTGAACACTGGGTGCAAGATAAGGAAAGGAGGAATGTTGAGCTCAAAACAATTATACCCCAAAACCTTGGTGATGGTGTACAACCCATAACGGAGTGGGTGAATCTTCTGATGGGGTCTTGTAAGGCGTTCTTTCTACAAGTGAAACCAAACTTTGTCGCCCACCTGAAACTTATGTGGCACCCGATGTTGATCATGTTGTTTCTTGTACTTGTCATTGGAATTTTGTAGGATATCCTGAACCTATTGGCAGATGTTCTAGATCCTCTCAATGAACTGGCTGTCTTTTTCAGCTTCAATTGGAGCAGGAGATGAGTCGGTCAAGGTGAACGCAAGGGGAAGTGCAACATCTATGGGACCCAATGGTTGGAATCCCAACCCCACCTAAAAGGGGATGTGGTTGGTTGAGCTATGTAGGGATCAGTTGTATCTATGCTTGACATAGGGAAGAATCTCATCCCATGTGCAAGGGCACTTGGAATTATACATGCAAATGATGTGCATAATCATTCGATTTACGACCTCGGTTTGGCCATCTGTTTTGGGGTGGAAGGTTGTGGATTTTGTGAGCTTGGTGTCCAACAATGACCAGAGGCTCGACCAGAATGTGCTGAGAACTCGACTGTCCTTATCTAAGATAATGGTTTGTGGGATTCAAAAATGTACCCAGACTCGTTCAAAGAAGATCTTGGTAGTGGCCTCTGTTGTGATGCTCTTCTTGCAAGAAACCAAAATCGCCATCTTAGAAATTGATCAACAACCACGAAAACACATTCATTTCCCCACTTGGTGGACGAGAGTCCCGACATGTAGTCCATTGAGATGGATTCCCATGGCCTGTCAAGAGTAGGAAGAGGAGTGTACAGGCCCTATTTCTTAGTGGTAGGTTTTGCAATAGCATAGGCAATGGAGGACCTAATATACTTGCTGACCTCCTATTGAAGTTTCGACCAGTAGAAATGTTTTTGTAGAATTGCCACTATCTTTCCAATGCTGAAGTGTCCTGCCACCCGACTGTAGTGGGATTCCTAGATCAGTTTTTCTTGCTCGTTTGATGGAACACAAATATGGCCCAAATGACACTACAACCCATCCTAAAGATGGAAATTATCGACAACTACGTTTACACCCAACATTTGGTAGGTGGTGGCAAATTTTGGGTATGTCTCAGGGCCATCCATAGGTCTCATGTCCTCAAGAGTCTATCACAGTGGTGAGTGTCATTACTGGAGGTTTGTTGAGGCAATCAACGATGTGGTTGGTTCTTCCTATTTTATACTTGATGTTGAGGTGGAATTTTTGCAAGTATGTGGACCACTTTTGATGGAGGTCATTCTACAATTTTCTTTATGTCTGCATGAACTACAGTGGCTTATGATTAGTGTGGATGAATGTCTCCTTCCCAATAATGTAATGTATCCACTTGCAACAGGCTTGCACAATGGAGTACATTTATTTTTCATAAGTAGGGTACTTACAGACAAAATCTGATAGTGTCTCACTATAATAGGCCACGGGGTGGCCATGCTAAGTGAGAATGACACCCACAACAAAGTCTGAAGAATATATCTCGATATTAAAGGGCTGATGCAGATATGGTAGTGAAAGTATTGGGTCTGAGCACAAGCACTACTTCAAATCATCGAACGCTTGTTGTTGGGACCGACCCCATGCAAATTTATCCTTACCACCACCCCTGGTTATTTGGCTGAGGGCCCATGCAATATGGGAGAATCCCAACATGAACCTGTGATAGAAATTGGCAAGGAAAAATAAGATCCAAAGATTAGTGAGTGTGGTTGGCATTGGTCAGTCACGGATGACTTGGATCTTGGCTAGATCCACATGTATTCCATGATGATCAAGAATGTAACCCAAGTAATGGACCCTGTCCATGTCTAAGGAGAATTTTTCGAAGTTGGCGTATAGCTTGTGCTGTTGTAGGGTGTGCAGAACTTGTTGAGTATGTTGCAAGTGTTCGGCCCAAGTCTTGTTGTAAATGAGAATGTCATCCAGATACACCACTACAAAAGTATTGGCGAATGGTTGCAGGATATCGTCCATCATCCTCATGAAAGTGGATAGAGCATTTTTCAAACCAAAGGGCATGACCAACCATTCTAAAAGTCCTTCCTTTGACTTGAAGGCAGTCTTCCATACATCTTTTTGTTCTATCGAGACCTAGTGGTAGCCAGACTTTAGATCAATCTTACTAAATTATTTTTCCCCTTTGAATTGATAAAGGAGGTTGCCGATTTGGGGAATTGGGTACCGGTTTCTAATTGTGATTTTATTCAGAGCCCAATAATCAATGCAGAGTCACTAGGTTCCATATTTCTTCTATTCTAGCACGATTGGGCTCCCGCAAGGTGATGAGATGAGACGGAAGCGCCCCTTGTGGAGAAGTTCTTGGATATGTCACTTTATATCCTCATTCTCTAATAGAGAGTGACGATAGGTTGGCCCATTAGTCAGTGGTGTGTCGGGGGTCAGATCGATGGGGTGCTTGACCTAGTAGTGCAGAGGTACCCCGATAGGTGAGGAGAATATATACAAGTATTCTTCCACGACCTTATATACTTTCTGATACTGTGTGGAGAGGTAGTCCAAAGATACCCTAGATATGGTTGTGATATTTCACTCATTATGAGAGAAAATAATGAATAATAAAAACTTTCCCGTCTAAGAGATGAACTTCCTGCATTGCTTAGCAGAGATCAAGGAAATAACACTAAGTGGGACTACCTCAGGTATCTTGTACAATTTCCTGTTCAAATTAATAATAAAACTACGAGGCCCAGAATCATATACAACATGGAATTTCCATAAATAAGGTTGGCCCAAAATAACATCACAAACTTCAAGAGGAGAAACATCACACAATACCTCGTCTTTGAAGGTTTTGATCTCGTACGACAATCGACATTGTTGGCTAACGCGAAGATTGCTTCCTTGGAATATCCATCCAATGGTTTAGGGTTGTGGGTACGGCATTGTCAACTAACAATGATGAAGTGAAGTGGGGTTCCTTTTACCCACATCTATGAATGGAAGAAGTTCTCTCCTTCTTCTTGCTCGTTTTGTTCACCAGGTTGGAGATTGGTGGTAGCAATGGTGGCACTAGGTTCTATGTCGATGATCCATATTCCCCTTTCTAGTTCTGACTCAAAGTCAGAACCCACATATGATTCATAGGATTTCACTTCGGCCACCAGCGACTTCTTTGAGAGGAAGTCAACAATTTTATTCCAAGGGCTCTTATGGAAGTCACACCACTTCTCGGTATCTTTCTTTGTCTTTCCAGTGTACTTCTTTGCTTGTAGCTTGGACTAGTTGTCCTGATACTGTCCATATTTTCTTTGTCCTTTGTTCTTTGGGTTGGGGCCACCCTTTCATGGATTTTTTTGTGAGGGGTTCCTAGGCCCAAATTGCGGTGTCTTTTTTTTTAGCTTCTGCTCGATTTTGACAGCATATCGGTAGGTCGTGCCCAAGGATGAGATGTTCAAAAATTCCATTTCAGTCTAGATGTATCTATGCAGAGCACTATGATACTTGAGAACCAGATGTCACTCTGAATATTTGATACCCATATTGGTGCGCAAGGTATGGAAGATATTTGTGAAATCTGGCACTGCTCGGTCTCTTTCTTGCCGCAGTGTGGTCCATTTAGTATACAAGTCATCATAACTTTTGGCAGGGTAGTATTGTTCCTAAATAGCATCCCTGAAGGATTACCAGGTGGCTACAACTTTAAATAATGAGGTTTCCTATGTTTCCTTTTTCTCATAGAAAGTTTCCCACCAATCTTTGACATGGGGAACGACTTTGAGGAGTGCAAAAGTAATATTTTCTCTATTAGAAAAGTTATGGACAGGAAAATACCCTTCTAGTAGATTCAACCACTTTTCTACAGCATCTGCGTCTATCTAACCTTCAAATATAGGAATATCAAAGTTTATTTGTACCTTGAAGTGAGCGACGCCTCTTCTCAAAGAAGATGTGTCGCTTGTTGTTAGTTGTCGAAGGATATGCATGAAACTATCCATCATCTTGTTCCTATGTTGCATGAGGGATTCCTCAATCAACATTTTGAAATGATATCCTGTCCCATCATCTTTCTTTTCTCCTACCATGAGAGGTCGCTTGGGCATGTGAGAGATTTTTCCCTCAAGAGAAATAAGATCGAGACCCAACTCTTTGTACTCCAACCTCATTGGGAACATGCATTAAGATGACAAGGAGCAAACCGCTCTGATACCATTGATCTAGATTTTATGACCAGAATGAAAAGACTACAGATTATTAACAGGTGTGTAACACAAAATAACAGGGATACAATAATACTAGTTTTCTATTCAATAAGGAAATAATCTAAAACTGTAAAATGCAGTGGAAAACAAGCTTGCTTGAATGGTGGAAGTTTATCTCTGAGAAGAGATGTGACGGTTGTGCTCATTCGCAAGAATATGGTAACAATGAGGCTCTAAAGGCCTTTTTACAATAAAAAGGAATGCCAAAAACCCTAGACATCCAAAAACTTAACCCTAGGAGATGAAGCATCAAAAGTCATGTGGGCTTCGTTTGGGTAAGTCAGTACATCAACTTCTCGGGGTTGTAACTTTTGCATATGATCTATGTTTGACGCACTCAATACCTCGTTAGAAAGATCTATTCGAGGCTACAAATTTTGTGTGAGAAACATCAAACAAACCTCGATGTTTCTCCCCATTTTCCCAAAAAATGTCGTTTAGGGCCTCAAAACGGCTTTGGAAGTTTCAGGACCCGAAAAACTGCTAAAAATAGTAAATTACCAAAATTGCCAGAAAAATGTTTTTAGCCAATTGGAAAAGGTGGGTGGCCACTAATATCCACCTGGATCACCTGTTGGCGGATGTGATGAATCTGCTCAATGAATATGGTGTATTTTTCGATTATAGACTTATCAAGGGAAGAGTCTGTTTGTGGGGTGGCAAGAGGAAGTGAAACATCAATGGGTCCCAAGGGTTGGAATCCTAGACCCACCTAAAAAAGGATATGGCTGGTGGAACTATGGAGAGAACTGTTGTAACTTTTTTGGACATATGGGAGACTCTTTTCCCATGTACATGGATGCTTAAAATTGTACATGCGCAGGATGTGCACAATCATGTGATTGACGACCTATGTTTGGCCATCATTTTGGGGGTGGAAAGAAGTGAATTTTGTGAGCTTGGTGTCCAACAGATACCATAGACTCGACCAAAAGGTGTTGAGGAACCTATTGTCTCGGTCAGAGATGATGGTTTGTGGTATCCCAAAGTGGACCCACACTCATTCGAAGAAGAGATTAGCAATATCTTCCGTTGTGACATTCTTCTTACAGAATGTGAGGATGGCCATCTTTGAAAATCGATCAATGACCACAAACATGTAGTCATTTCCTTGCTTGGTGGACGACAAGCCAAAAATGTAATCCATTGAGATGCATTCCCAAGGATTCTTCGGAATAGGAAGAGGGGTGTATAAGCCTTGCTTCTTGATGGTTGGATTGGAAATGGAGCAAGCAGTGAAATATATGATATACTTGCTGACGTCCTGTCGAAGTTTTGGCCAATAAAAATGTTTCTGAAGAACGACCACAATTTTCTCTATGCCAAAATGTCTAGCCACGCAACTATAGTGGGATTCCCAAATCATATTTGCACACTCACTTGTAGGAATACAAAGATGGCCTGGTGGCATAAGAGTTCATCCTGAATGTGAAAATCAATGATAGTTGCACCTATACCCAAGAGTTGATATGTGGTGGAAAATTCTAGATCTTGCTGATAAAGTTGGGGCCACTCAGATGCTTCAGGGCCACAGGAATGGAGCACAGTGGTGAGTGAAGCCATTGGAGGCCAACTGAGGTAGTTAATGACATGATTGGAGATACATGTCTTATAATTGATGTTGAGATGGAGCTACTGTAGGTAGGTGGACCACTTCTGATGGCGGTCGTTCTGCAATTTCTCCCATGTCTGTATGAACTATAGAGGCTTGTGATCAGTGTGTATAATCATCTTTTTCCCTAGAATGTAATTTTTCCATTGACGACAGGCTTGTACAATGGAATACATTTCCTTGTCATAGGTGTGGTATTTATGAACATTATTGGAGAGTGTCTCACTATGGTATGCCACCGAATGCACATTGAGTGAGAACTGCTCCCACATCACAGTCAGATGCATTAGTCTCAATCTCGAATGGTTGTTGCAGATCGGGAAAGGAGAGTACTGGAGCTAATAATAAGTGATGATTCATATCATTGAATTCTCATTGATGTTGTTTCCCCCACATGAAATTGGACCTACCACCGCCCTTGGTCACCTGCATGAGGGCCCATGCAATATGGGAGAATCCCAACACAAACCATTGGTAGAAGTTGGCTAGTCCCAAAAAGATTAGAAGCTCG
>ML829903.1:44940-57116 GCA_009831015.1 Picea engelmannii | reverse complement strand
ATCTTGGAATTGAACATTTAAGTGGGGTAAAAGGAGGTTGCCCCCTCGAAGAGGCTTATTATCTGAAATTATCTCTTTTTCAAGGCGTTGAGTACTTTTCCTGAGGTTTTTCTATGCTATATTGATGTTTGGTTCTTAACATTCTATGAATCCCACTTGGGGTCGAAAAAAATCATCTAATGCTCCTTTCCAAGGAGACTTACCTAATCAACCAACTCATGTTGGTTATTTGACTCAAAATCTGCCGCCACCAAATTTTTCAGGACTTTCTAACTATCTACAGACTGCTTATGGTCGTATTGGTATACCTATGGGACTACCTCCTCAAAACTACCAGTTTCCTCAAGTGAACAAACAGTTGTCGATCCTTGTTGCTTTGGACTTACCAGATTTATCTAGGATTTTGAACGATCTTATTTTTCATTATCCTTATTGGCCTACCATACCTTCCAAATTGCCATCAGACATTTTGAAGTTTGGCAGACGACCAAGAGAATACCTAAATAATCACGTCATGACATTCCATCTTTGGTGTTCGTCCAACTCCTTGATGGATGACTTTGTAAGATTACGTCTTTTCCAACTAACTCTTACGAGTTCGACAACCAAATGGCATATTTAGTTACCATGATGATTCTTTAATGATTTCAATACCTTAGCCATGGCATTATTAACGCATTATGAATTGCCAATACAATATGAGACAGGAACTGAAATTTTGAGTTCATTTAAACAATCCTCTTCTACTCACATTTATGATCATATTCATGAGTGGAGGAGGAGAAGACACTTAATCAAAGTTCCCCTTCATGATCAACTATTGGCCGAGTGGTTTACCAAGTCACTCAATTATCCTATAGCATGCGATGTTTCCATGGGTGGTGTCGTCACTGAACAACAAGTGATTAGTCGTGCTTAGTATTTGGATCTCGTTTATTCACAAATGGGCACACTTTATGACTTGATCCCTGATGCTTCTTGTCCATCTACAAATCCAACCCCAACACCTACAGTAGATTCTCATGTTGTTGATGGTGTGATTGGCGCTTTTTATGCTGATACTCAGTTTAAACATGCGAGTCATTCCAACCCCAAGTCTACTACTTCTACTGTACAAAATACTCCTCCTTCAACTCCGTCTCCTAGTAAAACCTCTGAATTTAATTCAGTTCAATCTACACCTACCGATAAAAATAAAAATACAAATAAGAGGAAGGGTAAGAATAAGGAGGAAAAACATAATAATCAACAATCCGAGAAACCCAAAATCCATCCTGTTGATGACAAAGAAAAGCATAAACCTCGTTATCCTTTCCTTATCTATGGTGAAGATCATTATACGAAAGATTGTCCATGACGTGTTGAGGTTACTAAGTTCCTACAAGGGACCAGGACACCTCCTACACCCATCGTCTTGTCACAACCATTTCCTTCTCAGCAGTAGGCCCAATTGGTCATTCATGACCAACCTTTTCCCTCTACAATGTCTTATGTACTTATGTGTACTGGTGACTCCAAGAAGAACGAATTTGCAGTCACAACTCGAGCCAAATATTATTCTCCTTCGAAAGAGAAAATTGATGATACACCACCTCTGTTGGTTCAACCTCCTCCACCAACTTCACCTCCAAATGATCCTCTTCATCTCGAATGTACACGCCTAGATACATTTCTTCGTCCTCCTCCCAAGGGCCTTGTTCGAAATTCGTCGTTTAATCCTCATGCACGTGCTGCCCAAAACTACAATATTGTAGAATACCTTGCACAAGCACCCTTTGCGATGTCAACTCTCGAAGTCCTTCAAAGTTGTCCTACTCAACGGAAGGCGTTGTTAAAGGTTATTGGTGGAATTGATCCTATTGATACCAATTTAATAATCTTTAACTTGGAAGATCATATTCCAAGGCTCCCTCCTCAATTAGCGTTTCATATACAAGTTGTTGTGGAAAACAATAATATTTTTTGAACCATTATTGACAAAGGAGCCTTGAATTGCGTTATGTTCGTTACTTGTTGGAAAGCCATCAGCTCTCATGCCCTTACCGAGTCACACAATACTCTCAAGGATTTTAATGGTACAGGGTTTAAACCTTATGGTATTCTTCCTTCATTGTCTATTATGTTAGAAGGTAAAGCGGTTAATGTTGAAGTTGAGGTATTTGATGCACCTCTCGATTACAACCTTCTACTTGGCTATAGTTGGATTGATTCCATGCACGCAGTTGTTTCTACTTTTTTTTGTGTATTACGTTTCCCGCACCAAGGAAAAGTCATTGTTGTCGATCAAATGGCCTTCTTTAATTCTGATCCACGTACTAGCAACACACATTTCATTGCGAAAACACCTCTCAGTTACGAGAATGTCGGTGTGGGTCTTTTAAAAGATTCGACGTTAATGGGTACATTTCCTATTACACCACTTGATATCCCTTTTCCTTTTGTCACTTCGATTAAAATGATATCAACCTCTATTGGTGAAACCCATGATTCTTATGACCCATGGGTAATACCCATCTCTGATGATTGTCTTTGTTACGATGACAGAATGCCCATGAGTCCAGTAGAATTGGCTTATCAAGCTATTCAATCGGTAACTCCTCCTCATTCTCTTTGTGATACGTCTCCTGATCCATTTCACGTGATATTTTCCACTAATGAGATGATCATGAAAATCATGTCTATGGAAGATACTCCATGGGACGATGGGAATCATCGTTCTATTCTCTTCCTGGAACCCAAGACCATAGAGAGTTATCAACGGATTTCAACTATGTCTACTGTTGTTATTATTTCCTATGTTCTTGAACCAACGCACGATGTTTTGTATGAAGGGAATTTGGGTAATATTTCACATACCATCCCTCTTGATATCTTGATTAATCCCGGAGTCATGGAAAATGTTCACATCGGTACCTCATGTTCTGTTTATGAGGTTCGTACTTATAAAGCTCTTTTCCAAGAATTTTGTGACGTTTTTGCCTGGAGTTACAAAGAAATGTCTAGTATTGATCATGATATTGTTGTACATGAGATTCGGACTTACTTGGATGCTAAACCCGTTCAGCAGAGACTTCACCCAGTACACCCATGTAAAGTTGTTGTTATTAAGATCGAAGTTGAGAAACTTCTTAAGGCCGATTTTTTCTATCCTGTGGCTTTGACTAATTGGGTGTCCAATATTGTTTCAGTTAATAAGAAAAAAGGCATGATCCGTGTTTGTGTAAATTATAGGGATATTAACAAAGCTTGTCCCAAGGACAATTATCCAATCCCTTTCATTGACCATATTGTAGATGATTGTGCCAGGAGTGAAATCTTCTCTTTGATGGATGGTTTCTCTAGCTATAATCAAATCAATATTTTACTTGCGTATCAACATAAGACTGCTTTTATTTTCCCTTGGGGAACCTTGGCATACCGAAAACTACCTTTTGGTTTAAAAAATGTTGGCACGACTTTTAAACACGCTGTGTCTTATTCTTTTCATGACATTAAGCACATTGTACAACCCTACCTAGAAGATCTATCAGTGCATTCTATGCGTTGTCAATATCACCCGACACATATACGGGCCATTTTCTTACACTGTCGTTATTATCGCATACGACTGAATCCACACAAATGTGTTTTTTGTGTGGAGTCTGAATGAATTCTTGGTTTTATCGTGTCTATACATGGGATTAGAGTGAACCCTTTGAAGGTTGAGGCTATCCTCAATTTACCTCCTCATTCCACACTATGCCAACTCCAAAGTTTGCAAGGGAAGGCAAACTTTTTACATCGATTCATTCCCAATTATGCTGAATTAACGAAAGGATTTGCTCGAATTTTAAAAAAGGTTAGGATTTTGTATGGGATGACACTTCCAACAAATCATTTGAAGCTTTGAAACTTTCCTTGATCTGTACACCATTTTTATTTCCACCTGATTATAGTCGAGATTATTTCTTGTACTTAGCTGCTTCAGAGGCTACCATCGCTATGGTTCTAGTCCAAGAGGATGATTTGCATGATGAACATATTATTTACTATTTGAGTCAAAGTCTCACGACCACCGAAACCAAATACCTACATGTGGAGAAACTGGCCATGGCAGTTGTTCAAGTTGTTCAGTGTTTTCGTCACTACATCTTATTACGCAAAACCACAATCATTTTCAATTGCAACCCCATGCAACACATCCTTACTCGACCATTGCTGGGGGGAAATACTCTAAATGGATAATTATTTTCCAAGAGTTCGATTTGGAGTTTGAACGTGCCAAGTCAAATAAGTCTTTGGTTTTTTCCCAATCGATATGTGACCTTCCCCCTACTGAAACAAAAAATGTGGCAGAATATTCCTTACTCGATGAATCTCTCTTTTTGATCTGTTCTGACGACATCTGGTATGGAGACATTATCATTTATCTCCAAACCCAAACTTTCTGGCCTGATATTTCTAGTACAGATTTTCATTGTATATGGTATCAATCCCGTCAATACATTATCCTTGGTGATACCCTTTACCACCATGGTATTGATTCCATATTTCAACAATGTATCAAATATGATGAAGCTGAGAAAGCTTTGAATGACTGTCATTCTGGAGCATGTGGCGGTCATATGTTTGGGTATACCGCTGCCCAAAATATATTACGAGTTGGTTCTTTATGGCCTTCATTGTTTAAGAATTGAATTATTGTCATCCAGAAATGCCACGTTTGTCAAACCTACAACAATAAGATACGATCTCATTTTGATCCTCTTCACCCTATAGTTTTTTTTGGTCCATTTGCTAAATGGGTCATTAACTTCATGACATGTAACCCTCACTCGGTCGAGGGGCATGGATACATCATCGTAGTCGTGGATTATTTCATTAAGTGGGCCAAGGCGATGCCTACATTTGATAATACCGGGAAAACTGCAACATTATTCATATTCAATCATATCGTTACTATATTTGGTGTCCCTCAAGCCATTGTCACTGACCATGGTAGTCATTTTCGCAATTTCATGATGTCTGAACTTACCAAGAAGTTGGGTCTTCGACATGAAAACTCATCACCTTATTATCCACAGGCCAATGGCCAAGTTGAAGCAATCAACAAATTTCTCACTACTATGCTTCAACGAATGGTAGGAATTCACAAGTCAAGTTGGAAAACAATGCTTTTCTCGGCATTATGGGCCTATCGGACATCCTTTAAGTCTGCCAAAGGGTTCACACCTTTCCAATTAGTATAAGGTATTAAAGCAATTTTTTCGATTGAATGTGAAATCCCATCTTTGAAACTAGTTATCGAACTTCTCCCTAACACCTCAACTGAAGAGGAACGTCTCTTGTATTTGATGCAATTAGACGAGACCCGTCGTGATGCTTCCTTAGTCATTGAATCTCAAAAAAAACGTTTCAAAGCTCAATATGACAAGCATGTCAAACCATGTGTATTTTTCGAGGGTGATTTGGTTCTTCTTTACGAACAAGATCGTGACTTACTAGGGGCTATAAAATTCGAGCCTATGTGGTGTGGCCCTTATATTGTGAAATGAGTGTTGGAAAAAGGGGCTTATGAGCTGGTAGATTATGATGAAATTCCTTTGAGTGAACCCAGAACTGGGCTTTACTTGAAGAAGTACTATGCTTAAACCATTTTTGCATGAGTGTTGTGTATTTTTAGTGTATCATACTCTTGTGTTCTTTTTCATTTTTGGTTCTGCCTTTCAACTGCTTACCTTGAATTGTTCTTGGTTTCTAGATGTCGGTGTCTTCACTACCCTATACTGGTTTTGTTGATGGTGCTAGTCGTAGTACTCAAAACTTAGCGTCTGCTACTTGGGAAAGCTATGCACCTATGGATGAATTGATCAGTCTACATAGTGTTTTCCTTGGTCATGAAACTAATAATATTGTGGAATACAATGCAGTTATTGAATTGATAACTAATGTCATTTCACTTTTCATACGTCATCTTATTGTACGACTTGATTCCCAGTTAGTACTACTACAGTTGAATAACATTTATTCCATCTGAAGTTCTACTTTGTTAAGGGTATATTTACGAATTCACCTCTTGGAAAGACATTTTGATTACATTGAATATCAACATATTCCTAGATGTCTAAATACATTGACAGATGCATTGGCTAATTATGTGTTAGATAGACATTTGAGACATTTATAAACCCAATCACACTTTTTACCAAAACAAGTAAGTCAATGGGAACTTTATATTTAACGGTAAAATTTACAAAAAAGTGTTTGTCCAAAGACCAAAATATCAAAAAGTTAAGCTCATGGCTTCATGTATAAAAATCATCAAGGATGTTGCTCACTATAACAAGCGATTGCTCGTGCCACTTTATGGAGCAGTCGACCGATAGATGTAGATATTCCCACTGTGTGGCATTGATAGTGCCTAGGAAGTTCATCCATCATGGCACCAGGGACATTCATGGTTAGTCCCTCTAGGTTCTGTTCAATAGCCTCGATATCCATGGCAGCTACCCCTACTAAAACACCTCTCTCTCCTCGCCTCTATATGGGAGAATATCCCAGAGGACAATAAGGCCCCACATATGCATTATTGAGATCACTTGATTAGTCTTAGATTGATGACACAAAAAAAAACATTTTATATGAATAAAATATCAAAAACATTATATAAACAAAAATTTCCTTCTTACCTATGTCCCCCCACTGGGATCCCTTGGGAAGAGATAGATCTGGATCCCCATGAAAATCTGTCCCGACATATGCATAGTCTTACACCATGAGTAGTTTATTCCTCATCCATTGGAAGAAATAATCTTCATACTTGACGATGGGGACACGACTTTGTCGATCCATAAGATCCACCCACCTCTTCATCCATGGATCTTGTGGAGCGGGTATACCCAACTCCACCTACAAATGTAGTACATAAACTCTCTCCAAAAAGAAGGACACCAAAATGGACTCGTATCCAAACTGCTTCAATCGACCATTTCGAAACTTTGTGAATTGTTTTTTCATGCTTTTCAGGACACCCTCACACCAGTTGAAGACCCTGGGTTCCATGCACTCTATCACATACTGAAAATGGCTTTGCAAATCCATATGGATATATGCACTCCCTACCATGCGGGTAATGGTGTAAATGATGGTACGCAACGGTAAATCCCGAACATCTTTGATGGCTACCTTGCCACTGTGTTTTTCGATACCTAGCACACAATGGTGGCAAACATAGTAATCCATAGGTTCACCTCCACCCTTGTTGTCTGTGAGCGATACCCATGAACCACGGCAAGACAACCCTGTTAGAAAATAGATATCCTCTATATCTATTGTGAGTGTATAAACACCCACATGAAAGGCATTTTCGTTCACATCCCACATGTGAACCAAAATACTCTAGCAACCTCAACTGGGCTCTCATGCCCTGGATCCTGAAAAAATGGAGTAACCCACATTGCCTTAGAGCCATAATTGTGCCCAGGTCATTCCTAAAAAAATAATCCTCTTCCTCATGCTCTCACTCACGCCACTCAAGCATCTTGATCAAGGAAAGCCTACCAAGGAACATTAAAAGAAGATTAGAAACATAAAAATTTCATTCCTGGGGTTTTTGCTAGTTTAGTTGTCTTTTCAAATTTTAGATTACGGTCGTCGCAAGATTGCGTTTTCACGCAGAGCGACATCGTTGCACCCTGCCTATGGGGTCTCCTGCGATGATGCAAGATCATTTCATTTCACGATACAGTGGACCTACGACGATCTCAACGCGCAGGTAGCCCCAAAATATCGACCTAAGATCCAATTTTGACCAATGAAAACAAAATTTGAAACCATGAAAGGATAAAGAAGAAGAAGATTACCTATTTGACAGAGACGATTCGCAAAATGATCCACCACATGCTCCGCAATCAACAGTTGAAATTCAGGGAGAAAAAGGGTTTTAGAGCACTATTTGGGTAAATTTGCAAATGAAATGGTAAAATGGTGTTTTGGGCCTATTTTATTGTTTTTTACCACTTTTAATTGAAAAATTATATTATTTTTATATTTTATCCATGCCCTAAAGTCTAACCAACATTGCAAAGTGTTGTTTTTTGCAGATTAAGAGGTCTAGGGATGAGACGTTTGAACAGTCTAACCAATGTTGCAAAGTGTTGATTTTTTTAGGGACAAGACGTTTGAATAGGGGTCCACCCTTTTTTATTTGTTTTTGCATATATCTCTTATGTATAAATATTTTTAGGGTTTTTTCAGGAAAAACTCTGATCACGGTCTTAATTCTTTCTCATGCTCATGAAACCATGAGAATGTAATTGATTAATCTTTTGTCATTTTTTCGAACTCGCATTGGTAATGCGAAAACCCAAACTTATGGAGTATCCTTTAAGCTCTTTTCGATCTCCCTAAACATGAAAAGATGGTTGAGCGACCTTGTTCTTTTCACGCTTGTAAAAGTATTTGAAGAAAACATCTGATGAGTGGTAGGTTATCTCTTTTTCAGTCTCGTCAGACTAACTTACGAAAAATGACCTTATGGAGTTTTCTTTAAGTGTATTTCAGACTCTCTAAAAACGAAAAACCCTTGAGTTTTTTTTTTTTTGGACTCATTAAACAAACATCGAAGGACCCATATGAGATCGAACCACTCCTTCTTAGGGTTCGTTAAACATGATTCCAGGGACTCGTCCAAAGGATGAGATTTCACTTACAAGCATATGTTATCCTCCTCAATCTTGAGTAAAAATAAAGAGGTACTTGCTAGAAATGGTGAGGGAAAATTGGGAAAGAAATGTGTCTCTGTATTTGTGTTAGTGGCAGTAATATTCGCTCTTGAACATGACACCCCCCTTCATCATTGTATCTGGGTTGAGAAATCCATTTATCTCTCATTTTACCATTCACAAGTTCATATGTTGGGTCCTCCTTGAGCCAATGCTGCCAAGACAATTGTTGTGTCATTCATATGTTCAAGAGAAGTCTAACCTAGACAAGCCTTCTATTGAGTCGACCATCTGCAGTTATAAATTTTTTACTATGACAGTCTTCCCTGAGTCAGTTCTGAATCACTTCATACTCTGATCTACTTCAAATATGTTACATATTTTGTGTCATTGATGGGGGATACATCAAGGCCCTCCTGTGACAATTTTTTTCTTGTCGACTTAAACTCATTATCCAAGAACAAGATTTAGAAATCATTTAGTACCTTAGAGCCTGCATGCCTCAATGGAAGGTTTCTTCGCTTTCAACAATGGCTTCACATCATTGACCCCTGATTGGAATATTCCATCGAGTGTTCAACTTCAACTCATTTATTCGCATTTGTTGGATTTTACTAGAGTACCTTGTGAGTCATTGACATCAATGGTGATTTCCCTCGCACTTGTTAACAGTTTTCATTAATGACCAATAATCAAGTGGTTTCTACCATGTTCGACTTCGACACCTATAATCACATGGCTAGATTTGTACTTAGAGACGATGGAAATGAAGACCCTGGACCTCATCATCTTAGTCTAGGTTGTGACGGAGTATTCATTAGTTTGTACTAACACATAGATCCACTGTGTATGTCTTGTGGCTATGTCTGAATTTGACTTGTTTTAGAGCATAGATCCACAATGTATTCTTGGTTCCTATGTTGAATCATGATGACATGGATCCATAGTGTATATTTAGTGGCCACGGCTCACTTGACACTTATGATTAGAGTCACTTGTAGTTTGAGAATGGGAATTCCTACCTCAAAATATGGTATATTATTATGCAGATGCTTGATTGTTTGCAAGTTCTTGATCGATGCACTCCTTGTTTCTGACACACACATTCTACAAAGTATTACAGTTGTCACAAGTTCAAGTTTCATACTTTGGGGGGAATTATGTTACACATTATTTTGGTCACCTTAGTGATCAACTGACAACATGTGCTCATGCTCCCTGAAAATATTAAAAGAGACTTTCTCCATGAGAGAAGTGGCTAGCTTTTCCTCTTTCAAAAACTATAACAAGGAAGGTCGTCGCACCCTGATGTATGCATGGGGTGTGACGATGCCTGATTAGCGCACTCTCAACTAAAATTGGACTATAACATCGTCACATTCTGCCTATACATGGGTTGTGACGATTCTTAAGAAAAAGAAAAGTCAAAATCCACGAATGTTTTAGAAGGGAATCTTCTAGAAGATGAGGTGGCCTCTGATCGGTTTGGATCTTACTCGCTTCTCTAATTTAGAGGGATCATAATAATCCACTCATCCATATCTCTTTCACCCTATATAAAGAGATATCTCTTATGGAAAAGGATAAGGTTTGCAAGGGCTTGCATATGCGTGAAGAATTCTACTACAGATTATGTTGGAGAGCTTTGCTTTAGTTCTCTAAGTCAGATTGTGGATCTTCTTCATCAAAGGCATTGGAGAAAAAGTGTGTGTGTTGTAGCAAAGAACCATTGAAATGGGACCTTGCAACATCAATGCATGGGTTGTATTCTCCACTTTCCATTTAATATAATGCAACAATACATTTCTTCCCTATAAAGGTGTCTTAACTTTTATTGTATAACTCCTTGATCTTATACATAGAATTCATTGGAATATATATATATATATATCTTTGTTCTGTCTCTTTGTTGGTTTTTTCTTCTTAAAACAAGTTCACCATATCGTAAAATCAAAGAAGGAGTTGCAAAGATGACACTAGCGAGGATCAAGTGTCGTTTAAAAGGTATGTCACTTGTACCTCTCTAAACTAGTTTATATGACAATGAAGTTTAAGGTGAAGTGTGTATTGTGTCTTGTTTTGTTCTAGCTTCCTGTGGAAGTTAGGGAGATATGTTTGTGTCCGCACTTACCGATCAGTTCGATAAAAGTATTTGAGAAGTCGGCCCCTAGGGCTTATTAAAGTGGTTTTAACCACTATTGGAATAAGTCGGTCCTGCTTGATGAAGAGACATAACCCTAACACCTCCTCAACTAGTATTTATAAGTGACGAGGGTGCCTCATTTGTTCACTCACTCACACTCACTTCTAGCGCGCATATTTTGAAGGTAGCTTCAGTTTCAATAAGAAGGAGAGAGAGGTGCATGGTCAGTCCTAGTCTTTTCTTGGTGGTTTTGGTCTTTTGTCTTGGCATTGTATTGGCAATCTATTATTAAGGAATTTTTTAGTGGGTTTTCTCCCCCATGAGGATTTCCCATGATAAAATGTTGTGTACCTTGTGATTGTGTTTCTTTCTGTGATCCTAGTTATGTTTTTATGCTCTAGTAAATTGAAAATAACTTAATAAAATATCTAAATTTAACATGGTATAAGAGTTGAACTGAATATAGCACCTTTCACTAGGTAACCAAAAACATCATTGTTTTCGTACAAGAAAATTAGGGATTTTTATTGGAAATGAATTTCTTCCTAAAAACATCTAGAAAAGTGTGCCCTACCCTAGTGCATCATTTGGCAGCTTGAGTGCACCTTTTCAGTGGCCTGAGCCTTCGGAAAGTGAAACCCTGGTTTTGGCTGGTACAAGAAAGCCAGGAAACCAAAACAAGTACCAGAAGTACCAATCCATATTTGCGTAGGTCTAGTTTCAAGGGGTAAAATTTATATCTTCTTAAAACAAACAACTCCAGCCTACTCGCCTCAACCCAGCACATCTCCTAGTAAGTTCAGATTCACTTTCTAAGCACTTTCATTTTCTAATCATTTTCAGAGCTCAAGGTCAAGATGTCTGCAAGCACCAAGCTTTTTGACAAGTTAGAAGGTGTGGAAAACGTTTGTTCCTAGAAGTACAAGATTTCACTCATTCTTGAAGAAAATGAACTTGCAAAATTCATAAAAGAAAATGTATCAGAACCCAAAGAAGATGCAACCAAAGCAAAGTACAAGAAGGATATGGTTAGGGCCAAAAGGATCATTGTAGACTCCGTTAAATATCACTTGATTCCTCAAGTATTTTATAAGAATACTCCAAATTATATGTTCTATGCCCTAACTAGAATGTATGAAGGAAAGAACATCAACCAGAAGATGAACTTGAGAACCCAACTCAAGAATACAAAGATGCAGAAAGGAGAATCAATTCAAGATTATTTCTCTAGGGTTACTCATTTCAAAGAACAACTAGAATTAATTGGAGACAACTTGGATGAAGATGACTTCATCATGACAACTCTTAATGGTCTCACAATACCTTGGGAT
>ML829903.1:27797-38584 GCA_009831015.1 Picea engelmannii | reverse complement strand
TGGTTTTGAATTTAACTCTAGTTTGATTACCATGTTGACATTGCTTGCAAACAGAACTTGAAAGATTCTTTATGACAGGTAAATCTCTTATTGCTTCCTTTTTATTCAATTGAATCAAATTTTCAAAGTTAATGTGTCCAAGTCTTTTGTGCCACAACCAGCTTTCATCTTCACTCCCAAGATAACAATTTTCCTTTTCTTCATCTAGTATGTAAATGTTGCTTGAAGTTCTTGTGGTTGTTCCAACTAGTTTATTTGATTTTATATCCCTAATTTGACATCCTATTGAATCAAAAATCATAAAATGACCTTTATCACAAGTTTGACTTACACTCAATAAGTTATGTTCCATTTCCTCAACCAATAAGACACTTTCAGCCATGATTTTCCTGTTGTTTAGACATACAGTTCCTCTTCCAACTATCTTAGATGATTGATCATTTCCAAAGGTGATTGTACCTTCTTTTCCTTCATATAGTTCAACAAAGATTTGTTTTCTAACTGTCATATGCTTTGAACATCCACTATCCACAACCCATTTTACTTTATGTTCTGCTTGTAGAGCTATAGTGCATTTTTCAGTGTTCAAATTTTCACTTTTCTTTTTCCAATATTTGGTTTTCAAATCTGTGTAAGTAGGTTCATTAAATTTATAAAAACTCATAGGACAATTTCTTGACACATGCCCAAATTTGTTACACTTATAACATTCAGTTTCATATCTTAAAGTGTCAAATCTATTGTAAGAGTAGTTTATATTGTTTTGACTAGTTTTACTATGTCCTCTTCCATATTCAAAATTAGACCTTTCATGACTGTTATGTGCATTTATCTTTCTTGAAAAACTATTGAAAAATGCAGCCTTATGTCCATACTTATAACAAAAGAAACAGTAGCCTTCAAACTTGTTTTGATGTCTGTCATAACTTCTTCTATGCATTCTTGAAGCATGATTCTCTTCTTGCCTTTCTGATTCCATCTTCTTTCTAGTAATTTTCTCATGATTATCTTTTGTACCTGCTTTCTCAACACTTGAACTAGAGCATCCATTAGTTACTGCAGATTTATAACCAATTCTAGTCTTATCATATGTTGATCTTTGACTACAAATAATTTGATCCAACACTTGAGAACTATGATTCATGTTATTTTCTTGTACTTTCTTTTTTAATGAGACTACTTCAATTTTTAAACCTTCATTTTCCTTATCTTTTTTTGCAATCATTTTAGTTAGAGCTTCTTCAGACACTCTAGCCTCTTCTATTTTAAGCTTTAATTCAACTAACATGATTTCAGTGCTCTCAATCAAACCATTTGATTTATGTAATTCAAATTCTAGATTCTCAATTTCTCTTTTAAAATGCTTGCATTCTCTTCTCACTTTTCTTAATTCACTTAAAGCACTCACCAGTTCAACTTCTAGATCAACTTCACCTTCTTCTTCTTCACCAAACTGATCATCCTGATTTTCTATAGCCATAAAAAGTTGTACATCTGAACTATCATCACTCTCATCAAATTCTGAAATATCATTGTCATCTTTTATATACAGGATTTTCTTTTTGTAAGTATTTCTTTGAAAAAACTTCTTATGTCTATTCCTGAAGTCCTTAGGTTTTCTATCACTATATTTTTCATTATCAGAATGTTTATTGTAAGGACACTTAGAAGAAAAATTCCATATTCTACCACAACCAAAACATTTCAGAGGAAGCTTACCTTTATACTTGCCAGTACCTCTTTTCAGATTTTTAATAGAATTTTTTTCTTCCACATCACCTTCTGACTCCTCATGACTGTTGATTTATGCTTCAATCTTTTTCTTATCTTTCTTTGCTACCTTGAAAGTTGCTTCTTTCTTGAAAGAATTCTCACCAGAGGTTCTCATCTCATATGTTGTTAGTATTCCATGTAATTGATCCATTTCTAAAGCATCAAGATATGTTATTTCTTCTAATGCAGATATATTTGAATCAAATCTTGTAGGAAGTGATCTAAGTACCTTTTGCACAACAATATTATTTTTAATTGTTTCTCCTAGGCCTCTCATGGTGTTAACTACTTCATCAATACGAAGAAAGTAGGTAGCTATATCTTCAGATTCTTCCATTTTCAGACTTTCAAATTGACTTCTATATGATTTTAGCTTAGCACTCTTTACCTTCGTGTCTCCTTCATATACTTTTTTCAATTTATCCCATATTTCTTTTGCTGATGTACAATGCATAACTTTAACAAATTTTGACCATGGTAAACCTCCTAGTATTGCATACATAGCTTTGGAATTACTCTCATAGAGTCTCTTACATGTAGCATCTATTGGAATGGTTGTTGGGGCATTATGTTCATTTAGTACAGCCTGCCAGATATCTACTCCTTGAGTCTGCAAAAACAACTTCATCCTCATACTCCAAAAGGCATAATTATGACCATCAAATAAGGGTAATCCATGTTTTGTGAATTCAGATTTCTTGTCCATTATGAATGATCAAAAATTCCAGTGGTTAAACTAAGTTCTTGAAGTAACCTTCTCTAATACCAATTGTTGAACATGATAGCCTAACTGAGAGGAGGGGGGTGGCGGGGGGGGCGGGCAGTGAATCAGTTATATAAAATTTCTTTCTTTTCTTTAAACAGATTACTTAATGAACACAAACTATGCCTTTTACTATATGTCTTGTTGCAAATCATTCAAATCAATTAACATACATTCATATAAATAAACAATGACACAGAGATTTGCATGAGGAAACCCAAAAGGGAAAAACCTCTTCTTCTTATGAATGAAAGGAAAGCTCCAACTTCTCTTTAAATTCTTATTTTATCTAAGCTACAACCCAGATGAGGTTGCTACCTCTCTTTCTTCAGCACCTACTAAATGGAAGCTACAACTCCCAGATGTACAGGCACCAACTTGTATAGGAGACTTTTACAGTATCCCCTTGCTCCTCCCTACCACCCTAATAATATTGTTTTGTCACTAAGAATTTGCAAACCAACTTATTGTCTTATCTGTCAAATGATTAAGCATTCAAATCATTCTATCATACACACCTTTGATCAAAGCAATCAATACCATCACTATTATAACTAATCTTTAACATTCATACATACCTCTAAACCTTATGTTTAAATAACCTTTGGACATGAATACCTTCAGCCACTCAACCCCTATGTTTTCCATCTCTGTCTACAGATTCATATCTCAATCTATTCTTTGATCAAACCCTCACAAAATAGGGCCTTCATCACATATCATTTGAGAATAAATAAATAACTCTATCCTCTGCATATTTTTCTTATTCAAGTTATTTAAGATCTATTCATTCATTTTGTTTATAAATT
Source organism: Picea engelmannii (assembly GCA_009831015.1). Taxonomy (NCBI): domain Eukaryota; kingdom Viridiplantae; phylum Streptophyta; class Pinopsida; order Pinales; family Pinaceae; genus Picea; species Picea engelmannii. Next base: position 35,239 of record ML829903.1, on the reverse strand, counting down.
AAAACAATTGCACCTGTGAACATAATTTGTTGCTTGAGAAGTCTCTTGTGCATGAATCCTCTGGACATGTACCTCTTTAATTCATCAATCTATGCATATGTCTTATCTCCTTAATATTTTCTCTATATTCATCATTTCTTCTCACTGTCTCTGTATATTTTTATTTATGTTCATGTTAATTTACAGATATAAAATGAATTTCCTCGTCTATTTCCAATAGCAACAGCTCACATATCATTGTTTCGGCATCGTTTCAGCATTACAAATATATACACCTCCTTCTCTATACATTCATAGCATACACTAGAACCCTCAGGCTTTGAAGATTCAGTTACAACAACTGAATAACTACCTTACAGTGATTATTATTGGCCAAGGCATCAAGAAGAACAATAGCCACATGATCATATTAAATATTTAACCAGCATTGTTCGATGAACATACGTTTGTTTTGACTTTTCAGCATAGAATAACCCTCTATCGTTTCGACAAGACACTTGTGCTAAACCATAGGACCATACCACATAGCTAAGCGCCTATTGAAAAAATGAAAAAGTGCTCTTCGTGTACGGGCCTCCAAAAAATGATGTAATAATATGCTACCACATGTCCTCTAGGTCACATACATCGGAAACTTGAGAGTTGATTTAAAGTGTGCTTGTTCAATTGGACGATGGATTGTGAATCGTTGGATCCCATCGAAATTGATCAAAAATATGTGGACCATTGATTACTTTTCCTTTTTAATACAGGTGTCAGGCCCGCATATTAAACCTCTAACCAGCCAACAATTTGGCAACACTTTTAGCCATTTGCATATGTGCCAACTTTAAACCTATGCCATGTTCTCTGCTAAGTGTTGACTACCCAATTTCATTTCATGCAATGCATCTATCCATTTTTTGTTACACTATTGTTGTACTCACAGAGATGCTGACATAACTTTTTCCTCTATCTCTATTCCATCATAAACACACAAGAGACTCATATACAATTTCCTTCATCTTTCACATAGGTACACATCTTAGACACCTTCTCAATGATTTATTTAAGTTTGACATAAATGACAAAACCAAGCCCTATGTAAACTGACCAACAAAAAACTAAGGGAATCTCCAACTCCCCAATTCTCTGATTACAATGAAGGAGGCTATGACCCCCTATGTTCTCCGGCTACAATCAAAAGGTGGCTACACCGCCTGTCCTTGCCCCATCCAACCCCCCTGACGTAGAAGTAGAATGATGGAACCATTGTCACACTATCACTGTGAGATATATTGTTGTAAACATGTACCAATCACCTGCACCAAACAACCTGTACCAATAACTTGAACCATGCATCAACCTATACCTCAACCTGTAATTAACTTGTACCATAAACAAGAGCATCAACCATGCACCAACCTGTACCAAACAACCTGTAATCAACTTGTACCATAAACAAGTGCATCAACCATGCACCAACATGTACCTCAACATGTACCATGAACAAGTGCATCAACCATGCATCAAACATGTACAAATATCATGTCACAACAACCTATCCAAACAACCTTGTTGAATTCTGGCTTATTCTAGAGAGTGAACTTGTAGAGCGTGCCCCACACAAAAAATTTGTTTTATGGATCTGAAAATTTTACACAGAATACTAAAGACTGTACTCTAACCAACACATTTGGTCTTACTGAATTTGGATCTATTATGAAGAAGTTATGACATTTTTACCCGAAACACCTATTTTAGAATAGTTTCAGGACTAGCCACAAACCATATTTTCCACATAGTGTAACTCCAAAAATACAACGACCCACAAGCTGAAATTTGTACCATGGCTACTTGGATATGTTTTCTCAATGGCCTTCCAATTTCATGGCCTGAATCATTCTAGAAAAAAAAGTTATTGCGAAAATTGTGAGTTGACTTGTAAATAACATACCTTAGAAATCATCAGCAAAATAATCTATCATCCCTTGAATTTCAATCGTCTTTACTTCACCTTCCCTCTAAAATTCCTTTTAGATATCATTTGGTTACCTCAATCACATGTAGATATTAAATATGCTCAAATGTGTTTTTAAATGAGAGAGCCTTGCCTCTTATTTATACTCTCCAAGTAGCTTCCTTAGAAGCATCTTCTAGGTCACTTTGTTCACATAGATACTTTGTCCACATAGTCACCTATGTTCAACTTTGCCCAAATCGTCACATGTCCATGTATCCAATAACCACTTGACCACTTAGCCCATTTTCCTCATTTTAGGGTTAACCTTCTTATAACCACTTTCCATAATTAGAAAGTTCTTCATTTACTTTATTATTTAAATAATCCTCCTTGACTTTGTCACTTCACTTTATTATTTAAATAATCCTCTTTGATTTTGTCACTTCACTTTATTATTTAAATAATCCTCTTTGACTTTGTCACTTCACTTTATTATTTAAATAATACTCTTTGACTTTATCACTTCACTTTATTATTTAAATGAATTATTCGTTGCAAACACTTTGACTTCTTTGACCTTTTGGGGCTTCAAGCCAATCATATGAGGGTCCTTCAACTTTCTAAGGCCATAACTCTCAAACTGTGAGGAGTTATGTGACGTTCAACATACCACCAGAAATGACATGACATGTATTATCCATCTAGAATAGTCTTACCTGCAAATATATCAAAACTCATACCATTATACATCAAACAAAGTTGGGTCCATTACCCAAACCTTTGCGCTATCAAAATTCTCTACCGGACTTTCTTCAAGGGTTAACATCAATGACAACCAAACCAATTAATCAACAATCTCCCCCTTTGATATTGATGGAAACACTCTGATGAAATACTGAAATCATATCACTCATGCTCCCCCTTGAACCATGTCTTCATCTTTGTGCCCAACACTCCCCTTGGAACCATACCTTTGTCATATGCATCTGATAAATATATCCCCCTTTCTCATCAATGAAAAAGGTATATTTCCATTCGAGGTTGCTCCCCCTAACTGACTCGTCTGATCTCCCAACCTGAATTGTCCTCTTTATGGTGCTTCCTCATGTACATCTAGGACATATAAGATAAGCATTCAAAATAATTCATTTTTTAGTAGAAATAACTCCAAGTCTCTGGAGAAGATACTCAAAGGATTCATGTGGAAGTCGTTTTGTAAAGATGTTTGCCACTTGTTCTTTTGTGCCCACATATTCAACTTTGATGTTCTTTTCTGCAACTTGTTCCCATAGAAAGTGATACTTGATTGGAATGTGATTCATCTTGGAGTGCATCATCGGGTTCTTTGAGATACTGATGGCGCTTGTATTATCACAATAGTTTGGAATGGGCTCATCATACTCAACCTGTATATCTGTCAGAGTTTGTTTCATCCATAGAACTTGTGTACATGTTGTTGATGCAATATACTCTGCCTAGATAAATATATTGATGATTGTTTATTGCTTAGACATGATATTAAACACTCACCCAAGTAGAACGTTGATCCATTAGTGCTTCATCGGTCATCAATGCAACCTGCCCAATCTGCATCTATGTAGGCAATAAGTGATAGATCCTTTCCTTTTGGATAACATAATCCAAACTCTTATGTTCCTTTGAGATATTTGAAAATGCTCTTCACTACTAATACATGTGATTCCTTTGGTGTTACTTGAAATCGTGCTACCTGCCCAACTACCTGCATTACATCTAGTCTGGATGATGTCACATATAGTAAGCTACCAATCATTGACATGTATTGTCTCTGGTTTATAGAATTTGAATCATCATCTTTGTTCAAATTGCAATTGGTTTGGATAAGAGTGGTAACTAGTTTGCAATATTCCATTTCGAACCTCTTTAGCATTTCTCTGATATACTTAGTTTGATAAATAAAAATTCTTTGGTTGCTTTGACATATCTAAAGACCCAAAAAGAAGGATAGTTCTCCAAGTAATTACATTTCAAATTCATTCTGCATATCCTTTGCAAATTTTTGGCTTAACTTGTCATTAGTACTTCCAAAACAATATCATCAACATAATTTTCAATTAATAAAATACTACATTGATTTACCTTGATGTAGAGGTTTTTGTATGCACTTCCTTTCCATAGTTCCTAGGGAGTTTTGTCATTGTTTTTCCTGAGCATTACTCTGTTTTGAATGTGAACTGTTATATGCACTGCATGTGTCCAAAAAATATCTGTTAATTTGGAATCCATTAGCATTGTTTGAGCCATTTCCTATGTAATTATCATCCATTATGATAATGTTCATTTGTCTCTGAACCAATCTATGAATCCATGCTCTCGTCCACTTTCATATATTTGTCCAAACCTGCTAAGTATTCTTACAAATCCATCTATGTCCATACTTTCCAAGACTCTACTTGCGCAACTGTCCATAATGTTGACCCATTTATCACTATGCTATCATGAAGTCTTGATTAATCTATCAAACTATACTACTGCTAATTGAATGCTCTGGATTTGTCTTCTGAAACTCTGCAAGCTACTTAAAGGATGGCTATTTGGTATGTCACAGCTATCGCATAGACTCCCCCTGTTTAATATTCATATTACCTGGGATTCTCTAAGATGGATGGCTCAGGACAATTCCTACTCTAATGTGTATTCATCATCATCTTCATTGGTAGATTCATCATCTCTCTGAGTTCCGACTTCTTTATTTCTGTCTATGGATTCATCTTTCACTACAATACCTGAAAGTACAATCTCTTGAACCTATTCCTTATTTACTTGTCCTACTTTTCTTTCATTTATTTTCCAAACCTTTCTATATCTGACATCCTTCTTTTTCTCTGTAGATTTTTCTTCATCTTGTTTTATTGTCAATCTTGCAATCTCTGGGACCTGGTCTTTGTTCACATGTTCTTCATGTTTTCTTATCCATACTTTTTTATATCTGATATTAGTGTTCTCTTTCATGGAAGTATCGATCGTGCTTCTACAATCATGAGCTATGTGTCCATAGTTATGAAATTTGTAACATTCAATGTTACGTGGGGACACATAGGCATTTCTTGCTTCAACATTTATTTTATAATCCCTGCAATCTACAACCTTATGTCCAAAGTTAGTACAATAAAAACAATGACCATAAAATAAATTTGCATACCTGGGAGTGAATGATATTCTTTGTGGTGTAGTCCTTCTGAATTTCTACCTTGACTGATCATGATCATGATCATGATTGAAGCTTCTTTGTGGCTTGAACATGGATGGTCTTCTTGAAGATGTATCTTTATTAGTTTTATTATATTCTAGTTGACCATGATTCCTTCCTTTGAGTACTTCTGCATAACTCTTTTTATTTTCTTCATTCTTCTTTTCTAGCAATTTAGAGTGCTTCTCTTCATTCTCTACAACTGATGTGGATGTTTCTGTCTCTTCAACGTTCTTTTTGAGCTTGATGATTTTGACTCTTAGTGTGACAACTTATTCTTCAAGATTCTCAACCTCTTCTTCTTTCTTCATTATCTGATACTTCATGACTTCTTATGTTATCTTTGCTTCTTCAAGTTGGATTTTCAATGTAATTATTTCTTCTTCCAGTCTTCTCTCTTCTTGACTAAAATCTTCCTCAAATTGGTTTAAGTCAATGGTTATTTCCTTGATATGATCCATCAATATATTTTCTCTCTTTTCTGTTTCTTCCTTTTGTGTTGTTATGTTGGCTTCTAAACATTTCTTTTGATATTCTAGAGTTTATTCAATTCTTTTGGCCTCTTCTAGTTGAGCTCTTAAATTATTGATGACCTGCTGATCTTTTTTGGAACCTTGAACACTTTCCTTTTGCTTCATCAATTCTTTCTTGGATAACTTGTTTTCTTCTATTTCTTTCTTTAGATATTCAATTTCACTAGTCAATTTTTCTCTGTAATCAACTTGTGCTTCTTCATACTCTTCCTCTTTTGAATCTGTCTAACATTATGAGAATCTTTCTTCTTGTTCTGTATCTGCATCTTCTTTGAAATTTTCTGAATATGTGATGGGTGAAGAATATATGTCATGTAACTTATCCCAAAGTACTTTGGTTGATGAATATTTACCAACATTTTCTCTTACTGAATTAGGTAATCCTTCCCAGATGAAATCCATTGTTATTTTGTTATTCTTCTTCAATATCTTCTTTGCTGCAGTCTTTGGCCTTTTTGAGCTATCATATCCTATAACAACTGATAGCCAAATCCTTTATCTAGTAAGGTTGAAAGTGTTTATAATGGCAATTCACTAGCCGAGTGAATTCGATCAAGTAAGTCGAGAGGGAATCTTGCTTTAGAAAGGTTCACTAGCCTCATTAGAAAGGAAGGTTTATGAGTATTATTCTTGAGGTTCAACACAAGCCTTATGAATGAGGAATTGACACATGGATGCAACAAGTCACCCTTCTTTGGAAATTACACATGTAAGTCACTATCCCAATTCAAAAATCCATGAGGTAGGAATCAGGAAAGAATAACTCCCTTGCTCTCCCTGTTCGACTCCCTGGTCACCCCTAGGCCCTCCTGGCCTCCCTTTGGCTCCCTCTCACCATCTCCCCTTCTTTTCCAACCGATCCTCACCCCCCCTCTTCCACACCTTGGACTCAGAATGGTAGTCCCAGATCCAGATCCTCCTGACTTTTTAGAAGAAGTGGTGGCTTTCAAATCCCTTGTTGGCTCACTACCTCCCCCCCCGACACGACCAAGCACCTCTCATTTTGTAAAGAAACTGGACCATATTTCTGAGATCCCAATCCCCAGCATGACAATGAGATGGAAAGCTCTTTCATTTGCTTCGTGAGCCCTAGTTGGACAATTTATGGGCCTTTGGCCTTCCGCACGTCAAATAAATCTTTGGATTGAACGAAACTGGCATTCACTGGTTCAAGGAAGGATGAATCACTTCTTTTGCGGTAAGGGTTTATACATTTTCTATTTTGAACTTAAAACAAATAGAGATTTAATTTTCAGAAATGGACCTTACTTCTTTGGTCCCAGAGGACTCTATTTAAACAGTTGGACACCAGATTTTAATCCTGAGAATGACATCCCCTCAGCAGTCCCAGTTTGGGTACGACTCCTGCATATACCCTTTCACTGCTGGGGAGACAAATTTATAAAGAGCATAGGAGATACTCTTGGAAAATACATTCACAGGGCGAAACCCAAATTCAGCCTATACTCCTGCGCACAAATTTGTGTAGAAGTAGATTTGGAAAAAGGGCTCCCAGAAGCAATAAAACTAAAGTTAGATGATTGGATCCATATTAAAAAACTTGACTATGAACAACTATCATTCAAGTGTAACTTATGTCATGAATACGACCATTTTGCAAAAAACTGCCCAAGCAACAAACAACCCACAGAAATCGAAACCCCACCCCTGGAAGATGGTTGGCAACAAGTTAGCAAAAAAAACCCTAATGGAAAAAACAATGGACCTCGTGCATGAC
>ML829903.1:16529-27747 GCA_009831015.1 Picea engelmannii | reverse complement strand
TTGCAAAAAACTGCCCAAGCAACAAACAACCCACAGAAATCGAAACCCCACCCCTGGAAGATGGTTGGCAACAAGTTAGCAAAAAAAACCCTAATGGAAAAAACAATGGACCTCGTGCATGACTTTCAGATCCCCAACCACTAGTAGTGACAAAGCAAGGCCAAGCCACAAAACTTCCTCCAAAAAAGACCCCCATATCGCACAACATTCCTCCTCGAAGCAGTAATTACTTTGAAATCCTCAGTGAGCCCTCTCCCAATTAGAACCCCTCTCCATCAACTCTCCCTCCCCTACCCCTTGACCCTACTCTCATCGTCAACTCTCCTAACTCAAATACAAAGGATCCCTCTATGGAAGATTCAGATCCACCAGTGCTACAAGAAGTCTCTAGCTCAAACTTGCATGTGCTTAACCTGCAAGAGAGAGAAGAAGAAGAACTTTCGCTAGAGAAACCCAAGAAAACAGGACGTCGATCTAACAAAGAGGCCAGAGAAGAAGCAATAGCCAAAGCAAAAGTGCAAGGCAGACAACAATCTATAGAACACAACATTCATATGTCAACACGAAAAATGGTATCCAAAGGAATGGAACACTCGGGCCCAAGCAGTCGAGTTCCCCCAAATCCCCCCCACTGATAATTCTCTCTTGGAATTGTAGGGGTTTCGATAGTAAACTAAAATCCAAGGCTCTAAAATATCTAAAAGGAATGGTCAATCCTTCGATCATTCTCCTCCAAGAAACAAAAATGGAAGCAAAATCCATAATGGAAGCAACAAGCAAAATTTACAAAACCATTGGTGGAATAGAAATCAGCTCTCAGGGAGCTTCCAGAGGTATAGCAACGATTTGGAACAAGAAAAATCTGGACCTCTGAGGTAACTTCTGAAACCCAAAATTGGATTCTTACAACCGTAAAAAATAAATATGACAACAACATTATTACGGTGATTAATATTTATATGCCAAACTCCTATAAAGATAAGCTGGCAACCTGGGCCTCCCTTTCAAATCTTCGAATTACAGTGGATCTTGCCACTTGCATAATTGTAGGTGATCTAAACACTCACCTCAGCCAGGGGGACAAAAAAGGAGGAAGTAAAGTCAAAGATTCATTCTCTGAAAACCTGGTTGATCTTATTTCAGACTGGGATATGCAAGATATTAAACCAATCAAAGGACATTACACCCGGAACAATAGAAGAGAAGGTATCCAACACATTGTTGCCCACCTGGATCGATTCCTTATCAACAGTAATTTTCTTCTCTCCCCCCTAGACATCTCCTCCCAAATCCTTCCCTCAGCCATCTCTGATCACAAGCCCATCATTCTCTTCTTCCACCCCTCCCAGAATTTGGGTCCCCTTCCATTCTGGTTCAACCAGTTGTGGCTTGATAACTCAGACGTCCCCTTACTTGTTGCTACAGCCTAGAATGCTTCCTTTTCTAGATCCCCCGATTTTTTCTAGGAAAGAAAGATAAAAACAATCAAGCTAGTGCTTAAAGACTGGGCAAAAGAGTCCTACTCGGCCCCCCACAAAGAGAAGAAGGACATACTAGAGAAACTTAGACAGATTTAGCAGCAAATCGAAACAGACCTAGTGATAGAAGATCTAGTAAACCAAGAAAAAGAAGCACAACAGCGCCTCCAGAGCACGCTTCACAAAGAGGAAGAGCACTAGAGGTTGAAATCCATGACTCTCTAGATAAAGGCTGGAGACTCTAACACCTCCTTCTTCCAAAAATAGGCACAATACCGAAGGAAAAAGAATACAGTGACAACAATTACCTCAAGCACAGGTCAACAAATTGACTCCTATGAAGAGATAAAAGAGGAAGCATATCACCACTTTAGCAATCTTTATCAACAACCAATAGAGGACACAACACAAGAGGAAAACAATAAGTTGCTAGAAAATATTCCCATCCTGGTCACCAATGAAGAAAACATCCAGCTTACTCAAGAAATAACTGAGGAAGAAATTCGTAAATCCATCTGGAGCCTTGATCCTGACAAAGCATCGGGGCCTGACAGTTTTTCAATCAGATTTTTTAGGCATTTTTGGGATGTCATAAAAAAGGATATGGGGAAAATGCTAAATTACACTCTACGAAAGCAAAAAGTAGGAGGCTCCACAAATTCCATGTTTCTTGCGCTCATCCCCAAAGATTCTAATCCCTCAAATTTCACTCGTTTCCGCCCAATCTCTCTTTGCAACTCCTCCTACAAAATCCTCACCAAGATTATTTCAAATCGTCTCAACCCCCTACTTGCTAAGTTAATCTTAGAAAATCATATTGGCTTCCTCAGAGACAAACAAATAACGGATAATATCATCTTGGTATAGGAAGCAATACATTCAAGAAAAAAAATCAAAAGCCCTAGAATGGTCGTTAAGCTAGACATGACAAACGCCTTTGATAGGGTAAAACATAACTTCCTCCTTTTAGTTCTGCAGGCTTACAGCTTCTCAGAGAACTTCATCAGTTGGACCAAAGATTTCATAAGTAATCCTTGGATCTCCCTTCTCCTCAATGGGCACCCAACAAAGTTCTTCAAAGAAAGCAGAGGTCTCCGACAGGGTTTCCTTCTATCCCCCTCTCTCTATATACTTCTAGCAGATTCCCTCAATCGCAAACTAGAAGTGGAAAGAAGAAATGGAAAACTCTCAGGCCTTCGCATAGAAACAGGAGTCAAGGAAATAAACCACTCCCAATTTTCCGATGACACTCTTCTGCTTGGGGAAGCCACAGTGCACACTGCCACTCGTTTCCAAAAGACCCTCAACTCCTTCCTTGCAGTCTCTGGAGGTAAGTTAAACCTTCTCAAATGCAGGATTTATGGATGGCACGTCCTAGGACACATAAAGGAACAGATAGCAAGAATCTTTGTCTTTCCTATAATCACCTCTTGGAATCACTTCAAGTATCTAGGTATGCCTATTTTCCTTAGTCGATACAACTCTTCAGCTTGGTTTGAAATAGTTGACAAAATTACTTCAAGGATTTGAAACTAGGGAGGCCAATGGCTCAAACCTACAGGTAAAACAGTCTTAATCAAATCAATTTTGTCCTCTCTTTCGATCTTCCAATTCTCAGGACTCCTAGCTCCTAAAAGCATTCTAGAGAAAATTGGCAAATCCTTAAGAAGTTTTTTGTGGGCAGGAGGCAAAACAAATACAAAGAAATTCCATATAATTAATTGGAAGCAAGTATGTCAACCTTATAACAAGGGTGGGTTGGCGATCAAAGATCCAACTATTATGAACATATCTATGGGAGAAAAGCTAGCATGGCGACTTGTAACAGGAAACTCAGATTGTTGGAAGAAAGCATTAGTGGAAAAGTACTTCCAATCTCCTAGACTAAGATGTTTAGAGGAACCTTTTCCTGCTACCCGAGGCTCCCCAATTTGGCATTTTCTAAAAAATGCAGCTTCTCTAATTCAAGCAAAACTCTCTTGGGCTCCCGGCAATGGAGAGAGAATAAATATATGGATGGATAGAATCCTCAATCATGAGCCTTTAAAATCTCTAGAGATCTTACACCATCTTAAAAACTAGTGTTACATGAATGATCTAACTAAACTACAAGACTTATGCCTCTGGAATAATCAAGGGGACTAGGTTATATGGAAACCTCCCAACCTCCCTGAGAATCTCACCCCCCTTCTTCCTGTTCTCTTTAATAATCTGGCTGGCTGTGCACCCCTTAACCTCTTTACTGCAAATTCTTGTAGTTGGGGAGGAAAACCCTTTTCTGTCAAAGAGGGATATTCCCATCTTCTCTCGAATCTCCCTGGATTCCCCACCTCCAAGCTTTGGAAGGAAATCTAGTCTGGACCCTCATTTCCCAAAGTCAATGCCTTCTATTGGCTTCCTTCTCATGGTAAAATTTTAACTGTTGAAAACTTATTAAAGCGGGTCATTCAGGGTCCTTCCAGATATCCCCTCTGTCTTGAAGCCTCTGAAACCATAACCCATCTCGTCCTATAATGAAACTTTTCCCTTCAACTCAAGAGCCTTATATACCTTCATCTACCAAACATCTCCCCCCTTCTCGACAGCTGGACCACCCTTCTTACTCATTGGAAACAAAGATATTCTAGAAGTTTCAAAAATAAAAAGGGTTTCACCCTCCTTTGGAAACAAATCCCTAAATTTGTCACTTGGGAGATATGGCTAGCTCGTAACCAGGCTATCTTTCATGGAAAGTCTCCCTCAGTCAGCAGCTCCTTCGCAAAGATATGTGGTATAACTTCTGAAGTTTTCAGAAATAAAGAAACAGATCTTGATCCCCTAGGTATCTTGGATTCAAGTGAAGAAGGTTGGGTTAATTATATCCGAGGACCAATGAAGAACAAAGCAACATCCCAAGCACAAGCCTCCAGGCAATCAGATTGGCAATTGCACCTCGACGATAGCAACTTCTCTGCCTGGCAGAGCGAGCAATATTCCCACCTTATTTTCTTTGATGGTGCAACAACTGGAAACCCAGGGGTGGCAGGTGCGGGGGGGTCATCTATTATTTCGAGGGAAATAAGTTAATCTATTATTCTTGGGGTCTTGGAAAAACAACAAACAAAAAAGAAGAACTCCTAGCAGCTTACATGGGACTCAAGCTTGCCCAAGATCGGCACATGTAGGCTCTAATAGTCTTGGGCAATTCTGAAATTGTCATCAAATAATTGAGAGGGATATCCAATTCGACAAAACCTCCTCTCAAAAGCATATCAGTGGTTATAAATTATCTAAAGAAAATATTTGTGCGTCTGATTTTTTTCCACATTCTCTGAAAACAAAATACAGAGGTTGACGAAATGGCCAAAGAGGCTAAAAGCCTAGAACAAAGTAAACCTTCTCGCCAATCAAATCCATTCCAATGTTTGGCTTCCCTAAGCATTTATGTTCCTTAGTCCCCCTTGCACTTGTAGGAATTAACCACGTCACTCTCCCCCCCTCCTCACTCACCTCTTTGTTTTTCCAGGCTCACACCTACTTCAGCATCCCACGTCACTCTCCACTCCCTCACCCATACCTTTGGTATTGTTCCCCTCCCCCTTTTTGTCTTGTCCTCCCCTCCTCCTGGCATGCGTGAACACGTGCCCCATATTTCCTTCACATGTCACGTACCTTCGCTCCCATACCACACCTCAACACATTTCACTTCCAAGCACTTAAACTCTGCTTCCGAACGTCTGTTTGTGTACTTCCCCTCATGGCAACCCATCCCCCATCTCATTCTTCTCTGACTGCTCGCTCAATGGAAATCATGAGCCCACTTTATAATTGCCTCTGTAGGTCTTCTTCCAGCATTCAATTACAGCCCCTCTCTTTCGTTATTCAATTTCTCCCTTGCACTTCTGAGCTCCTAGATCCCACCTTTCTTGGTCTTTCTCTGCCCTTGCCCTGCGCTTACCTCAATCACTTTATCATCATGCGCCGAAGCACTATCAGCAGCCGAGATCCTTTCTCTTGTCCAACCTCTGTGTCGGACGAAATTTGGGGACAATCTCAATAATTGAAGGAAGAGTGCAGGTGAATTGAAGGTCGATCGGACACTCAACACAGAGAGTTACAACAAGAAATCCATTCAATTCAAGAAAAAGTGGTCGAGATGCAACGGAAAATGCAAAGAACGGACTTCAGACATAATCAAGAATTAGCCATTTCCATGAGAGGCATAAATCGCAACACACGGAAAATTGAAGAGTTAAATCAACGGCCTGCCAATCCTCAGCACCCTCCATGCTCAACCGGTACAGATGAATCTTGGATCCCTTCCATCTCCCACTTGGTGGCCAACAGTAATCAGCACGTCTCAATTCCCCCTAAATTCACGGACCTGGCCTGGGATAGAGCATCTCAAGCGCATCAACATGAAGACGCAACCCAAGATGAAGAAAATAGAGCGCCACAACGAGACGAAGTTGGCCCCTCCCACTCCAAATCAAGGTTTATATGAAGTGTAAATATAAAATTTTCCTTCACAGTTTTGTAGCCATTTTTACATGGCAACTATGTAGTGTCTACAACATAAAGACACCATTTACTTTTGGTTCCGGCAATAAAGACTGTAATCACACCATAAGTTGGATGATAGAGCCACTGGCATCTACTTTTTGTAATGATCACCTTTTTTTGATAAATATATAAATAATTGTTTCTGTTTAAAAAAACAACTGATAGCCAAATATAATGTCCATGTTCCTGTAAAAATATTTTTTCCCTACTCCACATCTCATACTTAAAACCATTCTGACTATTAAACATTGGTACTCCATTATCAGAATAATCCATGATCTCCTTCCAGTGGTTAAACTATTTCCTAAAGGAACTGGATCTGATACCAATTGTTGGATTACTAAGAGGGGGGGTGAATCAGTAATAGAGCAATTCAATCTTTTTTTACCACAATATGCAGATGTTATATCAATGTAGAATTATCATCCAATAGTTGCAAAGTAAATAAGCAATGAACAAATGAGCAATCATACACATACACAGTACACCAGTCTTTTTACGTGGAAACCCAAAGCGGGAGAAAACTACAGAATTTTTTTTCTTATGTCTTTAATAATTACATTAATTGGAAGCACCAACTTCCTTTGTTTTCTAGCTGCAACTGGAAGGAGGCTCCAAACCCCTTAAATATATCAACATTGATTTGAAATCCTACTTTTCCAAATCCCATATCTCTATCTATTTCATGGAGTTTGCAAAGATACCATCACAAAGAAGGCAATCAAACAAATTTTGGGATTAGGTGAAGGAAATGAAGAGTCCTCTATCAATACACCTGCAATATTGAAAACTGTGGAAAAAGGAGGATTGAATGGAGGACGCGACCCATTTTACATATCTTTGCAAGTGAACAATTTGTTATTGCAAAATTGTTTGTTGGACTCTAGGGCATCAACCAATGTTATGCCTTTGAAAACAATGCAACAATTAGTCCTCAAAGTAACAATACCATACAAGAACATTTGTTCCATGGATAGGAGGGGTAGAAGTGCTTGATGTGATAAATAATTTGGTTGTAAGATTGAATATATATCTGGATGTCGCAGTTATGACAGATGTTGTTATTGATATCCCAAACTCTTGGGGGATGGTTTTGTCGAGGAAGTTCACTGCTCATTTAGGGGGATCCTTACAAATGGACCTTTCATATGCTACTATCCCCATCGTGATGGCACTTTTGTGAAGTTGGATAGGAAATAATATAGAAGATATCATGTTGAAGACCCTAATCAACCCAACAATGAATATGTGATAAAGTTGGATGAAGACTCGAGTAGTTAGAAAATCCTCTCATTTTCTTTGGCACTTGAATATAAGGAAGCTAAGGATGAAGTATGACTCTTAAATTATTGATGACCTACTGATCTTTTTCGGAACCTTGAACACTTTCTTTTTGCTTCATCAATTCTTTCTTGGATGACTTGTTTTCTTCTGTTTATTTCTTTAGATATTCAATTGCACTGATCATTTTTTCTCTGTAATCAACTTATGCTTCTTCATACTCTTCCTCTTTTGAATCTGTCTGACATGATGAGCATATTTCTTCTTGTTTTGTATCCGCATCTTCTTTCACATTTTCTGAATATGTGATGGGTGAAGAATATATGTCATGTAATTTATCTCAAAGTTCTTTGGTTGATGAACATTTACCAACCTTTTCTCTAACCGGATTAGGTAATCCTTCCCAGATGAAATCCATTGTTATTTTGTTAATCTTATTCAATTTCTTCTTGACTACAGTCCTTGACCTTTTTGAACTATCATATCCTATAACAACTGATAGCCAAATATAATGTCCATGTGCCTGTAAAAATACTTATGTCATTTTGCTCCACATCTCATACTTAAAACCATTCTGATCATTAAACATTGGTACTCCATTATCAGAATAATCCATGATCTTCTTCCAGTGCTTAAACTATTTCTTGAAGGAACCGTCTCTGATACCAATTGTTGGATTATTGAGAGGGGGGGTGAATCAGTAATAGAGAAAATCAATATTTTTTTACCACAATATGCAAGTGTTATATCAATGTAGCATTATCATCCAATAGTTGCAGAGTAAATAAGCAATGAACAAATTAGCAATCATACACATACACAATACACCTGTGTTTTTACGTGGAAACCCAAAGCGGGAGAAAACTACATAATTTATTTTCTTATATGTCTTTAAGAATTACATTCATTAGAAGCACCAACTTCCTTTGTTTTTTAGCTGCAACTGGAAGAAGGCTCCAACCCACTTGAAGATATCAACATTGATTTGAAATCCTACTTTTCCAAATCCCATATCTCTATCCCTTTCATGGAGTTTGCGAAGATACCATCATAAAGAAAGGAAATCAAACAAATTTTGGGATTAGGTGAAGGAAAGGAAGAGTCCTCTAACAATACACCTGCAATCTTGAAAATTGTAGAAAAAGGAGGATTGAATGGAGGACGCGACCCATTTTACACATCTTTGCAAGTGAACAATTTGTTATTGCAAAATTGTTTGTTGGACTCTAGGGCATCAAACAATGTGATTCCTTTGAAAACAATGCAACAATTAGTCCTCAAAGT
Source organism: Picea engelmannii (assembly GCA_009831015.1). Taxonomy (NCBI): domain Eukaryota; kingdom Viridiplantae; phylum Streptophyta; class Pinopsida; order Pinales; family Pinaceae; genus Picea; species Picea engelmannii. Next base: position 19,162 of record ML829903.1, on the reverse strand, counting down.
AACAAGACCATACCAGAACATTTGTTCCATGGATAGGAGAGGGGTAGAAGTGCTTGGTGTGATAAATAATTTGGTTGTAAGATTGAATATATATCTATATGTCGTCGTTATGACGGATGTTGTTGTTGATATCCCAAGCTCTTGGGGGATGCTTTTGTCAAGGAAGTTCACTGCTCATTTAAGGAGATCCTTACAAATGGACCTTTCCTATGCTACCATCCCCATCGTGATGACACTTTTGTGAAGTTGGATAGGGAATAATATAGAAGATATCATGTTGAAGACCCTAATCAACCCAAGAATGAATATGTGATAAAGTTGGATGAAGACTTGAGTAGTTAGGAAATCCTCACTTTTTCTTTGGCACTTGAATATAAGGAAGCTAAGGATGAAGTATGGAAGAAGAATGATCACTTAGAAGAATTGCATAATCAACCTTTGCGAGGATGTTATTAGGAAAGAAGACCAACCTTAAGTCACATGGGTTATTTTTTTCTTTGATCATGGAAAACAAGGAGATTCAACTATGCCCGTAGTTGGAGCCACATCACTTCTATTTTGATCATTGTGCAAAGGTGTCTAAATTGTCCTAAAAGTACAAAATTATTATCTCACTGAATGTTATTGTTACAAGGCTCATTTTTGCAAAGTTTTGTGAGTATTGTGCTATAAACTATGTCAACTAATTAATCGATGCCTTGGTAAGTCCAACGACCTTATGAAATGACCTATTGCAATCACTTTGGGTTATTGTTTGAGGATCTCTTCTTGCTTTTCAAACTGCAGAGTTTAAGAGTACATGTGATGATGATGATATAGTTATTTTTTGGCCAATGTTTATGTTTTGTTTCTCCATTTTCTCTCTAGGATCAGATTGATGCATGAAATGTTACAACAATTTCATTCAGAGATAAATGTTACCTTACTTTTATTGTTGTTTACATGGTAATTTAATTGTTTATGATTCACTGAGTCGAGGTTAATGCTCTCGGTTAATACATCACTCCTTTACACAGTTCATGTTCTTGGATGCTTAAGCATTTATGATGTTCTCACAGATCTAATATCTGGTTCAAATCTGCTATCCTAGTCTCTGGTGAAAGAACCCTCACTGTTGTCATTTATGTGGATGAGTAACTACCAATATTTCATTATATTGAAGGCATTTTTAGGCAATCCTCTTTTTGCAATACATGGAATAAAAATCATAAATAGATGCATTGTGGGAATGATATAACTATGCAATCTAGTAATCAAGACTTTATTGTTTGAATAGTATGACACATCTCTGTTAGTACACTTTCATTTTCTTACCTAATTCACACATGCCTTAGTGCCTTATCGCAATAGTATATTACAACAACACTTATTAGATATTGTTATATGGTTCAAAGTGATCCTTATTGTCTCTCATTTTTACAATACTCATTAGATAAATGTGATATTGTTTGCCCTTATGATTTCAATACAACAATTCATATTTCCTTTGATTGCAATATCAGTGGTTCAATAGTAACACTTTGTGTAAATCTACTCTTGGTTTGATAAGAACGTGACCCATTTCCTTTGTACAATTTTACTAAATGGTTCCATCCAGAGGGTATCTATTGCTCAACAATGGGCACAAGGATATTGTCTTGAAAGAAAAACAACAATTTAATTAAGTTTAGATCATTGTATAACTTACCAATACATAAATCCGACCAAAATAAATCTTAAGGATGCTACATATATTTGAAGATGTCATTGATGTGGATTTTTAGTGCAACAAACTCATATTTCTTAGTTTTCAAATAAGAGAAAAGAGAACTACACATCATTCAGAAAAACTTTACAAGGTAAGCCCACTCTTGATCACTAGAGTGCAAAGTGTAATCATATTTCATTTTACAAAGAAACCAGAGAAATAGGAACATGACATGCAAACAATAGTAAGCTTCATTGACAACTAACTCAGAAGGACCATTACAAAACAAGAATCATCTACTGTGAGAAGTCTGAAATATAGCCTTTCTCACAATTACACTTGCAACATTGATGGTCACACTTGTTTGTCTAATGAACTTATTGTCTCCATAGAAAATATGTAGGTGTTATGATCTATGGAAACACGATGCAACATAATCAAAACACTAACCAACTAGGAAACTCTAATAAAGGATTGCACTTTTAGATTTATAGAATTGTTTTGGTTTCTTGAAAAATTATTTGACATACTTTGATTTGACCAAAAATAGTCATCTAGGGCCTCAAACAAGCTATGAAAGGTTCTACACCCCAAGTCTTCAAAGTGAGACATGCCCCTGAAATGGGACCTACAAGTCAATAACTCTAATTTTCCACCCGAAAGTACCAAAATATATGACAAATTATATGATGATCCTATCCAGATCAATCATTTTTATATAACATAGGATATGTGATGTGTGGTTTACTTCTATCAAGTTTGACTCAATCTAGTTCCTTAAGTTGCTTTGCTTTCTCAACAATTTTTTGCATAGTCAACAATCTACCCTATCATCACCTATCAAAATTGTGGCTACACTTTTGTGTTCCTACATCAATCTTCTCCATAAATTTATACTCCAATAAATGTCCACAATTTTCTCTAGCATCTTACAAAACTACAACTT